>CATIWR010154671.1:0-12255 GCA_949677035.1 Omphalea diandra
AACATAAAACAATTTTCCATACAACTATACAAACACTACATATATGTTCAAGTGTCCCCAAATGCAATGGTGCTTCAATGATTATTTATCTAATGCATATGCTCATGTGATAATGCTAATGAATATGGCTAGGGATGTTACATAAAATATATATGATTTGGGTTGAGGATGTTACATAAGGAGTAGCTTGGCAGGGTCGCCTCTCTCAAGGACTTAAAGGAATTGAAGACCATGCCTCTTGATAAATTGCTAGGAAATTTCATTGACTATCAGATGAACTTGAATAGAGAAGCTCCACCAACATCTGAGGATATAATTAAGAAGAAGATTAAAATAGCTCTCAAAGCTACCCTAAGTATCTTAACTCAGTTGATGACGAAGACCTGGATGAAAAGCATATAGCCCTCTAAATAAATAAATTTAGAAGAATGTTAAAGAAGAAGGGCAAAGGAAAGCTTGAGTTGATTTAATGCTATGGATATGGAAGGCTTAGCCACATGAAATCATATTGTCCAAATATGAAGAAGAACTAAGGCTGGGAAGAATAACTAAGGATTGGAAGAAGAACCAATGATGTGAAGAAGAGAGAGAACCAATCTATACCTTATGGCCCTAATTGAGATCTCTTCAAAATATGAGTGTTCGAACTCTTTAGATAGTGATTTAGATGAGGATGATCAAGAGCTAGAAAACATGTTTATTATTGAAAATCTTATTCATGTCATAAATCCACCAATAATGATCTTGATAAAAGTTTTGAAAGAAACAAAATCTTAACAACAGAATTTTTAAAACTAAAGAAAAGTTTTGAGATTTTACAAAAGGAAAATAAGGTTTAGAACCAAGAAAATAAATTTTATGGAATGTTGACTTCTCAAAATGAGAGTCTCAAGAAAGAGATCTTAACTTTGAAGGATTCACTTGGCTCTTTTACAAAAGGAAAAGAGAAACTTCATCTTATTTTTGGGCTCTCAAAAGGCTTCAAGAGATAGACATGGCTTAACCTTTGATCATTCTAAGCCTTCTACCTATAAGCCAAAATTTGTGAGAGCTTTCCCTAACCTTAACGAAAATCACTTGTGCATAATCATAATTGCACTCACCCTCACTCTTAAAGGCCAAAGACAAATCATGCCTTGATTTATGAAATTAAACATGTCAAGAATGCAAAGGTTCCTTCATGTTTGAAGCACCAATCTTTTTGGTTGCCACCTTACTCATGCTCTAAATAAGAGCTTAAGAAAGCATCCATTTGGCAATGCTTTTATTATGAAAATTATGGTCGTAATGCATACTTTTGTTATGCTAGATTGAGAGATAAGCATATTTTTGCGGCTAACCCCCATGAACCCAAAAGAAAATGGGTACTAAATAAAGTTTAATTTTGTAAGTTTAGAAGCTCCTCACCCTCTGCTCAAAATGGAGAATAAGCTGGTGATTGGAGTTGTAGAATTTAAAAAGGAGCTAAAGTTTTTGAAAAAGATTTGTATTTTTAGAGAATTCAACATTTGACATTAATTGGAAAACACAACAATTGGTATAAGATGGTTTCATTAACTGTAATGTATCTCTATCCATGTTTTTTTATTTTTGTTCAACATGTTTCTATTGAGGGGGAGTTTGCTTTATGAACCAAATTTGGCATCAATTTGATGTTTTAGTTTATGAATTTCCAACAACTATCCTTTCTTTCTTATTTTCCTTAATTTGTGAAGCTAACATGAAACCCTAAATTATGTCAACTGAATTTGTGTTTGAACATCTTCGATGATTTGCTAGAAGAAAGCATAAAGATAGGAGCAATTTTCCTTTGCTTTTTTTTAAAAATTTTTGGAACCATCATATTTGCTTTTTCTTTGAGGTAGATGGTCTAGATTTTGGAAAGAGAATGTTTGTAAAGGGGAGAACATTTTTTTTAGGAGAGAATTTTGTTTGACTTATTGTCATTATGACAAAAAAGTCAAAAGTTTTGGAAGCTTTGATTGTTTTGTTTGGTATCACTTATGTGCATAGCCTAACACTTGGTATCTTCTATGTGTTTAACATTTAACATTTGGTATCTTATGTGGTACAACACTTGATATCTTATGTGGCTTGTTAAGTAGCATACTTGGTATCAAGCCTTGTGTGGATATTCTAATAATTGCTAACAAACCTTGTGTTAAATTGGTATAAATTCTTATATGGATATTTTGATTGGTACGTATTTTTGTTGGTATCTTCTTTGTAGTTTTATGTTTCAACATTTGTTATCGTTTGTGTGTTTGAGTTTTGTACTTTTAGTATCAAAACACCTTAGTTTTGTCATCATTCAAAAAGGGGGAGATTGTTGTGAATGCTAAGGGAAGAGTGTTTAGGGAGCACATAACCCTAAGGCATTAGATTCACTTCTATACTTTGAATGATGTATTTTGAATGATAACAAAACTATGGTTTTAAAGAATAATAAAACTCTAAAAAAAACTAAGAAAAGTTTCAATGTTTGTACTTTAGTGTTTGTTTGATGTTTTGAACAAATCCAACAAACATTATAAGGGGAGATTATTTTGAATTCTAGGGGGAGAATGCTTGTAAAACATGTGAACCTAAGACTCGACAAATGTTAAAGGGCTAGAACAAGTTCAATGTGCATTATACAAATTCAATGGGCATTAAACCATTCAACAGGCATTGAAGGCTGAGCAATGGATGTTGATTGGATGTTGCTCTTTTGCCAAAGTCTTTAAGACCTTGCAACGAGCATTGGAGAATTACTTTTGGCTGAGTTGTGTTGGACTTTGCCACAGACATTGAAGTTTCGTAATGAGCATTGATATGAGTTAGCAGTAAATGTTGCAGATTCAAAATAGACGCGGGAAAAGTGTCCAAGCCTAAGCTAAAATTTGTGGAACCCACAATGGACATTAGTCCTTCTTAATAGGCTTTGAAGGAGTCTCTAATAAGCATTGTGAATTGCTCAATGGGCATGGAAAGCAATTGTGCAAAATTTGAAAAATAGAGTAAAAAGTTCAAGCTTTCTTAAAATGAATAATGAACATTATTCTCTATCCAACAGATGTTGTAGTCAAAGTGAATGGGCACTGAAAGACATTCAATAAGCATTGGAAGCCACCATTATTTGTTCAATGGGTGTTGTCATATCTAATGGCTAGTTTTGTAGAAAAGTTATCAAACACAACATCAACTATTCCAATGGCTAGTTTTAGAGCTTTGCTATATAAAAAGCATTTTTTAGAGTTTAGAAAGGTTAGAGACAAGGCTAAAAATTATTGTGAACATCTTAGTAACTCCTTGTAATTGTTTATGCAAACCTTTTAGGATGTTGCTTTGTATTTGGGTAGAGTGAGTTTATTTTTGTTACTCTTTTGAGAGTAGGTTTTCTTGAGCACTAATTATGTATTAGCTACCTATTTGGGACACTTAAACACTGCTTACATCTTTCCTTGCTAGTGGTTGTAAAGGTTTATATTGTGCCTCAAAAAATACCAAGGGGTAGGTTCTTCCTGAGCTTGTAAAAGGAAAGGTTATTCCTAAGCCTGAAAAAAGGAAAGCTCTTCCTACCGTTGAAAAAGAAAGGTTTTATTCTTGAGCCTGAAAAAGAATGGAAAGGCCTAAGTGAAAACTTAGAGAATAGAGTAGGCACGTTGTTGAATCACTATAAAAGGTGTTTGATTTGTGTGTTTGCTTCTGTTGTCGTTGGTTTTTTGTTTTTTATTACAACCCAATTCACCCCGTTGCCTCATACCCACTCAATCCAACATTTGTTGTTTCTAATTCTCCATGATTAAGTGAGTCTGTTTTTCAAGTTAGTAAATTAGCGTAAGTCTATTTACTTAAGTGAGTTCTTGTTTGGTATATCTTTTGTAATACTTAGG
Source organism: Omphalea diandra (assembly GCA_949677035.1). Taxonomy (NCBI): domain Eukaryota; kingdom Viridiplantae; phylum Streptophyta; class Magnoliopsida; order Malpighiales; family Euphorbiaceae; genus Omphalea; species Omphalea diandra. Next base: position 3,876 of record CATIWR010154671.1, read on the forward strand.
TGATTACTATTCAAGCATGATCAGGCTGTATATGTTTAGTGAAAATTATGAAAGTTTTGGCTATTTATTTCTTTATTACTTGAGGATAATTAATGGTTTAAGTGTGGAAAATTTATTAGGCTTAATTTGTACACAGATCTTTAGTAAGATTTATGTATGATTTAGTGTTAACCTGTGTTTAAATTAAGTTATTTTGTATGATTTGATGCTATTTCTCAAATTTGAATGTTTTATAGGTGTTTTAATAAGTCTGGAGTAAATTAAGACTAAAACAAGCAAAGCTGGCAACATCAAGGACCAAGCTAGAAATTTAGACACGTGAAGGAGAGACGTATGTTGTCGTGCTTGTTACTAATATTACAGGTTATGACTTTCTTAGGCCTTGATGAGAGTCATGTTGCAACCTATGACCTAAACGCACAAGATCATACTTTTTAGCCTATTCTTTAGTTATTTTGAAGGAGTTCAAAAAGGCAGCACTTAGGGTTTTGAAGAAGTCTTTTTACATAGCAAAATGAGGAGTTTTTAGAGAATAAAATAAGGAGAATATGCTTAAAAACAAGATCAAGTGCAATAGTTCAAGAGATCATTGGATCAAGGAAGAGGAAGTGAAGAAGATCTATTAAGACAATTGGGAGATTTCATATTTCCTTCTCTTATTTCTTATTTTCTTTGTTAAGATGATGTTATTGCTTTTGGATTTGTCTTGTTTTATTAGTATGTTAGTCTAGATATTTCTTCTAAGACCTTGATGCAGACATGGATAATAATTGATTGATTTTTTATTTCAAAGAATTTGTTGGGATTTTATTTCATTTATAAGTAAATGATTATTGATCTTAATGTTTGTGATTGCTTGATTTCCAATTACTTGTTTTATGTTTTATTTATAAATTAAGAGATTGTAATTTAAAATATGCTTAAAATCATTTCCTTTTAGTTAATTAATGAGTAGAGATACCCACTTAACCCATTGCTATCACTGAAATGATTGTAAGAACTAATGAAGTAACACAGTTCGAGTTCACATCGAGAGATGGATCTTTTTCAAGAATAAGAAATCAACACCATTGTTAATGATAAATGATACTTCTAATATTGAAATCTTTTATTCAATTCTTAATCTAAAATTTTATTTTCTCTTTATTTGGTTTTAAGTGCAATTCTTCATCTTATATGAAAAAGGCTAGGAGTCCAGACTGAGTATGGTATAAACTTGAACCTTTTAGTCCTACGATTAAAAGAAATATTAGAGTAGGTAGAAAAAGACAAAGATTGGATGAACATAATAAAAGGCAACCATCAATGGCAAATAATAATAAGAATGAGTGAGTTATAATGGACTATTGTGTAAATTGTTAAATGAACCTTAATCTAGAGTTGCAAGACCAGTTATTAATGCCAACAATTTTGAGATCAAGCTAGCCATTATCTAGATGGTTTAAACAATCAGTTTAGAGGTTGGTCACATAAAGATCCACACATTCATAGAACCTCATTCCTAGAGATTTATGATACATCTAAGCAAAATGAAGCCTTTGATGTTGCTATCAAGTTAAGGTTTTTTTCTTTTTCACTAAAAGGTAAGGCAAAGTCTTGCACCATTTATTGGCTCTAGGCTAAATCATTACATGTTATAAATTATCACAAGATTTTCTGAACAAGTTTTATCCACCAATAAAGATAGCTAAGTTGAGGAATGATATGTTTTCTTTTGCTTAAATGGAATAAAAATCTCTCTATGAGCCTAGGGAATGATTCAAGGAATTGTTGAGAAAATTTTGTTATCATGTATTGTTAAAATGGCTTATTTTGTAAACACTTTATCATGGTTTGAGTCCATCATTTAGGAGTACATTAGATGCTACTACAGGTGGAGCACTTGTGGCAAAGTTGAAAGATGTAGCTTATCAATTGCTTGAAGAGATCACAACCATCAATTATCAATGCTAATTTGATAGATTAAACCTAAAAAGGGTAGTTAGAGTTTTAGAGGAAGATCAATTGATAATTATGCAAGCCCAAATTGCTAACTTGTCCAAGCAAATCAATTCCATGAATTGCAATGTCATAGGTTCTTAAACTATGCAAATGAATTCTTATGACCTTTATAGAGCAATTGGCCTTATGAACACATATTGTTAAGTGGGAACCTATTTGCTTCCTTGAATGTTGAGCAAGTTAATTATCTGGGGAATTATAATAATAGGTAAGGTAATAACCCATGTTCCAACACTTATAATCCTTATTAGAGGAATCATCAAACCTTTATTGAAATGAGAATAATGCCTTGAGACCTCAAGCACCCCTAGGTTTTAAAGCATAATATGTAACCTTTTATGCAATAATAGGATAAGATGTCAGGTTTGGACATTATGATAGAGAAGTTCACTATCAAAATTAATAAGAGGATGGCTACAAAAGATGAAGCTTTGAAGAGGTTTAATGCTAAAGTAAATCAAATTAGTAAAAAATATTTTTCATTTATTCATGCATGAGAGGTCTAGATGGCAATTGGCAAATGCAATATCATCTAAATGATGTGGGAGCTTACCCTTTACTTCAAAGGTAAACCTAAAAGAGCATAGGAAAGCCATTATTTTGAGAAGTGAAAGAGAAGTGGAAAATTGAGTTAGTGAGTTTAAACAACTAGTAAGGGAAGAAGTAGTTTAAGAAGAAATGAGGGAGGAATTGTAAAAGAAGAATGAAGAAGCTCACACTTCACTATCATTTCAGCCAATATATGCCTCTCATTCCACTCCCTTAAATATTGAAGAGTTAAAGAGGTATAAAATAGTTCCTCAAAAATTTTTACAAATTTCTTAAAGGCACTATTTCCAATACAAAGAAGCTTAAAGAGTGTGAGGTGTTGACCATCACAGAGGAGTGTAGTGCTACTTTTGCAAAACAAGTTTTCATAAAAAAGTTAAAAATATAGGAATTTTTGCTATTTTTTATGTTAACAGTGATTTAGAGTTTGATAAAGCTCTTTGTGATCTTCGATCTAGTATTAATTTTATGCCTTTGTCTATTTTTAGGAAATTATGAATAAGAGAAATCAAGTAATAAGAATATCACTATAGTTGGTGGATAGATTAGTCAAGTACCTTATGAGGATCATAAAAGATGTTCTTATTAAGGTGGATAAACTTATTTTTTTCAATAGACTTTATGGTACTAGACTTTGAAGAGGATAATGAGATACCACTCATTCTTGGGAGACCATTCCTAGCCATGTGTAGAACCCTTATGGATGTTGAGTTAGGGAAGTTGACATTAAAAGTGGGAGGTGAACAAGTAGAGTTTGGTGTATATAAAGCCATGAAGAGACCAATAGTGGAAAAACATTGTTAAATGATAGATAATGTTAATGAAGATGAAGGAAAAGAGAATAAAAAACAACTCAAACTAAGATTTAACTCAGATGAAAATGGCATGATTTATAAAGCAAAGACAAAGAAATGTTATGAGAAGCATATTACTTATTACAATTTTCAAGAAGGACAATAGGTGTTTGATGAACTCAATTTATTCATAGTATTTCATTAGGATTTTGGGCTCGAATTATTATTTTCTATATTTAATTTGAGTTATTTTAATGTTAATTCGTGTTATTCCTCATATTTGAATGTTATATGGTATTTTTTTAGGTGTTTGAATATGGTTAGAAGCATTTGGAGTTAATTTGGACTAAGCACGCAAAAGAAAGGAACTTTAGAGACTAAACTAAAATTTAACCAACTAAAGAACTTGAGCATTCTATCGTAACCATGACATTTGTCATAGCCTATGACTTTTAAGCATAAACCCGTAGTCATAGCCATAATAAAAGTCATAGGATGTGATGCTGACAATTTATAGAGTGATTTTTAAACATGAATTCACTTATTTCAAGGCCTTATATAAAGGAAACCTTAGGTTCTTTATTGAAGACAAACTTAAAAGTATTTGGCCAAATTTTGAGTAAGAAACTAAGAGGAAAATGTTGGATTAGATTGGTCAAACCAAAGTCAAAACACTCTTTTGATCTTGACAACTTAAATTAAAAGGTTTTAATATCTTATTTAAGTGTTTTAGATGCATAAGTTAAGTTAGAATTTCATTGAAAGTTGAATGGAGAAAGAATCAAAATCATCGCATAAATTACGATTGATATTCATGAAAAGTGAGACACAATTTATCAAGAAGGTTTCGCGATCTAAGACGTGATGGGATTCGTGATCGCTACTTTAAATGACCTTGAAGGGATTTCAAGCAAGTAACTAGACTAAGCCATGTATCATAGGATTAACTGTAGGTCCAAAGATTGTAGCAGTGACCGTGACCAATCTAACTCAAAATTCCTAAAGCTCTAGTTTGATTCATTGTGCGCAATAGCGCTCATATTAGCCAACCCGACCCAGTAACACCTACGATAAAGGAATAACACTTATGACCTTTAGTCCTTCTTAGAGGGATCTAATGACTAGAATTTTGGAAGAGCCAATGTTGGAGTGCCACGTGTGACTAGTCGTTAGACACTGTGATTGTGCAAAATCTAGAGTGAAACATGCATCGCGACTATGACATCCTTGCCTCAATTGTGCTTTTGTCTGACAAGCATTAGATGTAGGATTTTGCCACTAACTTTAGAGATATGGGGATAGTTTTATTTGTAACAGCACTTTGATGGGAGAAACCTATAAATACTCCATTAAATGACCATAATGCAATATAATAACAACTTGTTATGGAAAAACTATTGAAAATTTATTTCTCAACTCTCTCATATTAATTATTTGTAAGTGAGTTGTTAAGATTTGGTATAAGCCATTAAGCACTTTTATGATTGGGTTTTATAGTGATCTTTGTAAAGAAAACTCTTACATAGGTTAAGTGTTAGCCTTGAAAAAATACTTGTAAGGTTATGTGTGAGCCTTGCAAAATGCAATTGAAAGTTAGGTGTGACCTTAAGTAAAATACTACTTAGTGATAGTGAAATACCTAATTAGTGAATTAGAGAGTCATGTAAGGTTTGTTAACACTTGAACCACTATAAATTTTATCTTTTTTAGTCTCTTACTCGTTCTTTTAAACTAGCTTCTCTAACTTTACTTCCAAATTTTAAAATTTGTCACTAATTCAACCCTCCCTTCCCCCTTCTTGATGCATAAGGGCTAATAAGTGGTATTAGAGCCTAATCTCAATTCTAACCTTATTTGTATTAGAAGATCATAGCATAAAAAAGAATCCACTCATACCTTAAATATTTCTTTGACCGACCTAACTATACTCATTGAAAATATAAAATAAATATATATCTTGATAGTGATAAGGTGGATTTATGGGGCATTATTACTAAAGAATGAAAGCCACCCACTAGAGTAGTTGATAGTAGTGAAGAATTACTCTTAATAGAAGAATGGGTTGAAGCTCATAGGAAGATCGAATAGGAAGAATAAGAGAGCAATGGAAATTCTCTTTAACTCTATTGTAAGAGAAGAGAATGGAAGAGTACAAAATTGTCAAATCACCCATGCAATATGGAAGGCTCTAAAAAATTACCATAATGGTTCAACTCTTATGAAATCTAATAGATTAAAGATGAATGTAACTAAATGGGAGCTTTTCATAATGGAGAATTAATCGGTGACTGACATCATTAATAGACTTCTAACAATTGTCAATAATATGAAGAAGTATGGAAGAGCTCTCACCAATCATGAGGTAAACACTAAAATCATTAAAATGGTTCCCATGAAGAAATTTGGGGCAAAGGTTTATAACATTTAAAAGTCCAACCAAGAGATTGGGAAGGTGTAAACCAATGTTCTTATTGGAAAACTTCTCGCCCATGAGATGGTTCTTAAAAAGGATGAAGAAATGAAGAAGATGAGTGCTCAAGGAGAAAAATGTGAAAAGAAGACACTTGGTCTTAAATCCTTAAGAAAAGATAAAAAGGTGGAAGAAAGCACCAGTGAAAGTGACAAGAGTAAGAAGGAAGAAGAGGAACTTGTTATGCTCTCAAGAAGGTCTAAGAAGCTCAAAAAGAAGAGAAAAGAAATAAGGAACCCCAAAAAGACATCATCATTCAATTTGAAGGAAAAGAATAATGAGATGACTTGCTTTGAAAGTGGGAAGTAAGGTCACGTAAAATTCAAATATCCTAAGCTAAAGAAGAAAAAGAAGTGGGATAAAGAAAAAAAGAAAAGCTTCAAAGCTATATGGGATGATGATTCAAGTAAATAAGATGAAGAATAAGAGGTTGCCAACTTTTGCTTCATGGCTCAAATGGGCAACTCATATGAGGTAAGCACTTCTTCTCATTTGTCTGATGATTATGATGCATTTGAGGATGAGGATGATGAGCTTCTTCAAGCTATGTCATGGAGTTGTGATAAATATAAATAAAAAAATGGAAATTTATAAGAAAAAATGTTCTAAACTTAAAGATGAATTTAAGTGTTTAAATCATCTTGTAAATAGCTTGAGAGCTCTAAGTGAAAAAGTCAAGAAGTCATTGGAAAATCTTTTTAAAACTACATCTTCCCTTGACTTTTGAGAAAAGAAAATAATTCTTTAAAAGGTGAAGTCATTGAGTTAAGGAACTCTATCTCCATATTTCATAAAAGGGAAATAAGCTTTAGATAAATTTATTGTATCTCAAATACCACCTTTTATGAGACATGGACTTGGTTTCAATGGGGCCATATCTTCCATATGCTCTCCTCCCATCTTCATTAAAGCCTCTACACCTTAAACTTCTAGCATAGAGGTGATTAGGAAGAAAAGTGTTCCAAGCACTAAGCCTTTTATGCCTAAAGGCAAAGGAAAAACATCCCAAAGCTTTAAAGTTAACCCATAAAGAGTAAATAATGCATACATGTATTCCAAGAAACATGCTAACAAAACACAAATAAAGCCTTCTCTTCTACTCTTCATCACTCTTACACATGCATGCATTCATATAGCCTAGGTGTGAGAAGGCCTCCTCCTCACAATAAGGTTGCCATTGGAGAAAGAATCATAAGTCTAAACTCTAATCCATTATTGCATGAAGTATGAGCATAATAATGTTTGTTCTTACATTAGGAAGGCACACCTCAAATTGGTAGACCCTTCTAAGCCTAAATCTCAAAAGCCCAAGTATGTTTGTGTAATAACCGTGTTCATTTGTAAAACTCATACTATTAATGTCCACAATCTATAATGCTACAATCGGTACTTATCAGAGCACTCAACATCCGAGACTTTCCCGTCAGCCCTACGATATCATACACATCGGGATTTACACATCTGCCCCGCGTATGCCTGAGCCCTCTCTGATACCAAAACTGTAACATCTAAATTCATTTGTCAAACCAATAACTGTGACATCCATTAATCTCATTTGTAAATCAGCTTTGATACCACAAATTGTAACGTCACAACATGGCTACGATTGGTACCTGTTAGAGCACTCAGTATCCAAGATTTTCTCATCAGCCCCGCGATGTCATACACACCGAGATTTGCACGTCTGCCCCGCGTGTGCTTGAACCCTCTGATACCACCAACTGTAATTAACGTCTTCAATTGCAAATCATGGCATTTCACGTTGAGAAATGGATACACATTAAGGTTTATTCATCATACATATATAATCCCATATGTATTTAATGTACACATGTGTTAACTAATGTCAGGACCAGCGACAAAAACTAGTTCCTATCAAATGTATGTACATGACGCAAGGCGAGAGAGTTGGAATTCAGCCGACGACTTGTGTTCCATGTGTCTTTATGCAAGACTTTATGCACCAAAATGTCCAAACTCTATGCTTCAATATCTGAAAAATAATTATGATTTGGTGAGTCGCAACTCAGTGAATAAAAACAATAATCAAATTCTCATGGCATAATCTATAATCAAATATCATAAAGATACATTGCAAGTATAACAATTGACTATGTAAGTGCAAATGCAATAGCTTTATTTTTATCATGACAGAGCAAGGCAAACATTGCTCCCGGGATATTCATGTGATTCATGTAACATATGATTTGGGACCTATTGGTCCATCTTCCTGTAATTTGCAAGTGTTTGACAAGTCGGTCACAACACCCCTTTTAGTTCCATATGCAAGTGCTTATTCACAGATGATATGCCAAGTAATCGTTAAGAGCATTTAATTCTCACTTAGCCTGTATTCCCATGTGACATGTAACAATTCAATCACATATACATGTAATAGAACATAATCATATTATTTCCATGTAACATGTAACAATTCAATCATATATACATGTAATAGAGTATAATCGTATCATACAATTATCACATACACCCAATGAATCCAATTATTGTTTCTACTCACCTTTTGATGTGACCAACCTTTGTGGTAGGGCTTCTTCAAAGTATT
>CATIWR010154689.1:0-60924 GCA_949677035.1 Omphalea diandra
TTTTTTTTTTTTCTTTTTGAGAGCAAGAAAGAAGAGTTATTATAAAATTACACAAGGTAACAATTCAAAAATCAAGTAATTAATCAAATAATATTCTCACATTTCCATCCCAAAGAATAAAACACTCAACTCTATACTGAAGACTTCTCGTTAATTTCATAAAGCAACCCCTTGTAATTGTAGAAACCAAATCTCATCCCAAAACAAATATGATCAATTATATTAAAGGACTAGACTTCATTGGCTAGCTAAACATGAGATTATAATAAAAAAATAAGGTTCTTGAAGGCTTAATGGGGCTCACTAAATGGATAAAGAAAGAAAAAAGAATGAGTGGCTAATCCTAATTACCTTAATCATTTTTATGATTGTATTTGACAATGTGGTCTCAAAATGATAACAAATCAAGTTCTAAAGACTCTAGCACTATTTGAGGACTCACTCAATAGAGAATTCACAAAATTCAATACATTACGAGGAAAAGAGGCTCAAACCTTTCTTTATAATGTAAAAAAAATGAATTCTAATTTTTTTAAGAATCTGTAAACTTCCAAATCTTAAAATTTTCTTTAAAGATAGTGATAATTAAATATCTATGGTAGAAAACAAGATTTGCAAATTAAGAAAGTGAATCTATGGCATAGCTAGATATTTTTTGACTAAATTAAGACGAAAATGAGAAAACTGCTAACCAAATAATGAGTCATTCACACAATAAAGCAAATAAAACATCATAATTTTTTTTTACTACATGAAGAAAGTAAAATAAAATAGGAAAAAAATAAACACAAAATTATCAAACCATATAAACCCTCCTACACACTTAAGGCACATTGTCCTCAATGTGGTGGAGAAGCTTTTAGCTTGACAAAACAAACAAATAACATACAAAAAAGAAAGAGAAAAATTAGAAAACTTCCCTGAAATCTCAAGGTGCAGGTGGTGGAGACGGTGGATAGTAAATCAGGAATAGAAGAGTCTGGATTTGAGGAGTGTACAAAATAGGAGAATTGTGTTTTATTTATTTATTTATTATTATTATTATTTATATTTTTTTATTTTATTTACAAATTTTAAATTTATTTATTTGTTTATTTTATTATTAAATGTATATATGAAGAAAATAAAATAAAAAATATAAATAAAATGATCAAATAATACAATTTCTTTTTTTCGTACAAGACAACATGTGCGGTCCTAACCGCACACATGTACTGCTTAGACCGCACGTATGCTGGGCACAAACTCTTTGTTTGGTGTCATGCGCACAGATGTGCGCATCATTGCACAACTTGTTAGACTTTTTTTTTTTTAAAAAAAAACATTCATTTCCTAGCAGCCCATGTGCAGTGATGCGCACATGGGTTGTCCCCAAACTGCACAAGATTTAGTTTTTTTTTTTTTTAATTCCTACAAAACAAAAACACCCAAAAAAATAAATAAATAGTCACATCAATAAAAACTCCTACACAAATAAAAAATTTTTGATACGGTCCGAGACCAGCACCGATAGATCGAGTAAGCAAGTGCACCTATCGAGTATAGTATATCGTAGGAGTATCGAGTGTTGATCCCTTAAGGACTAAAAGTACTAGTATTAACTTTTTCTCTATTATTTAACTAGTACATTTAAGTAAATTAATTAACTAATTAAAATAAATTAATTCGACAAACTAGAGTAATGAAAATATGAACTAGAGAGTGGGAAAAATGTGACTAGTATGACAAATGACATTCAAGTATTGAATCCCTCTAAGACTTATGAAGAAATTAATTTTTCAATAATATAATCTAATTCAATATTTATGAAACCATATAAATCCCTTTAGTATGTTAAAGTCATTCTCAAGATCATTAACATCTAATTCTAGGTTGATTAATTGAAATCTCTTCCTAATTAAAACCCCTATTGCATTATAGTTCTTTGAAATTCACTATTAGGTTTGACCCTTAATGTAGAAGATTTATGTTATCCTATCTCTAGGGGTACATGCAACTCCTTTCAATTGTGCTAAATCTATTTAATAACTTGATTTCTCAATCTAAGTTAAAGAATTATAAAACAAGAATCAATATTCTGGATATATGAATTGAAGAAAATAAAGAGAAACACAATTGAATTCCATAAAATAATGAAATGATTGTATTATCTAAAAAATCACAACTCATAACTCATCTGAGGGTTCATCATACCCAAGTGCCTAACTAATTTAGTTCATAATTGAATTATTAACCAACATCAAAATAAAAAGAAAATAAAATAAAAAAGTTTTCATGATAAAATCCTTATATTTTTAAATTCTCTTTAAACTTGATGGTTGATCAATAATTTTCCTCTTGTGGACAACTTCTTCTCTAGAAAAATAAAAATAAAACAAAAGACTTCTCTTTAGAAAAATAAAATAAACAAAAACTCTCTTTAGAAAATATTATATATGCAAAACAAAAACTTCCTCCCTTATTTATAATCTCTTATTCCCCTTCAAATAGGATTAATTAGGAATCTTTCACCAATTAGGAAAAAGAAACTAACGATAAACTCTCATATTTTGAATAGGACCCGGTGAAACATGAACTTTTTCTCTTTTGCACGGACTCTTCCTAATTTGAGTGAAGATTAGACTTAAATTCTATCTAAAAAATATCAGAACTGGTTCTTGATTGCCAAATGTTTGTTTGATCCCTGAACTTCAAAAACTATACAATTCCACCCAAAAAACTCTTATAATTCATCAATAAGCTCCAATTTGCAGGATTTCCTATTAAATTACAAAATGCAAGCTAAAAGTGAGACATTATCTGACATTTTTTTCAAATTAGACTCAATTAACAATAACACTAGCCCTAAAAATACTTAATAATAAAGAACTATCAATTGACTCATAATCACAAAACACATAAAAACTAACACAATTGACTCATAATCACATTTCATCTCCTCATCGGCATCGTATCAAATCGAATTAACTAAGCTATGCGAAAATTTTATCAATTCTCAAACTTGCAAAAATTGTGTTCTAGCATACTTATTTAATCATTACTATCCCTAAATCAAATGCATCAAAGATTATCCATTCACAAATCCCAAAAAAAAAAAAAAATTCATTTATCAAGTTTCACACAACGTAGCCTTCATTCCAAGTGTTTAAAGGCTAGTATATGCTCTCATCATCCCATAAAATAGCCTAAAAGTCTACCATAAGCTTGAAAATAAATCACACCTCCACCACTTAAATTCAAATACAAGCACAAATCAAAAGGTCTTTCTTTTGGTTGTAATGGGGCCTTGGTAGAGGGCAGGTGTTTTTAAGCTAGTGGACTACAAAATAATTAATCATTTTGACTAGATACTTCTTCAAATGAAACTCACATGATCTTTCTATAAAGAACAAATCTCATGCCAAAACATAATCTTACTTGATATCTTTTTCAAAATAGAATTGAATTGTCTTGATAAAGAAATACATCTTCTTCTTCTTCTTTTATTTCTTTGAACTTTTTTTTTATTCTTTTTTTTTCTGTTTGAGAGGAAGAAAGAATAGTTATTATAAAATTACATAAGATAACAATTCAAAATCAATTAATTAATCAAATAACATTCTCTCATTCCCACCCCAAAGAATAAAACACTCAACCCCATATTAAAGACTTCTCATTAATTTCATGAAACAACCCCTTGTAATTGTAGAAACCAAATCTCAACCCAAAGCAAACATGATCAAGTATATTACGGAACTAGGCTTCATTGACTAGCTAAATATGGGATTATAGTAAAGAAAAAAGAGTTCTTGAAGGCTCAATGGGGCTCACTAAATGGACAAAAGGGTGGATAAAGAAAGGAAAAAGAACAAGTGGCTAATTCTAAATTGCCTTAATCATTTTTATGCTTGTATTCAATAATGTGATCTTAAAATAATAACAAATCAAGTTCTAGAGACTCTGGTACTAATTGAGGACTCACTTAACAAAGAATTCACAAAATTAAATACATTAAAAGGAAAAGAGGCTCAAACCTTTATTTATAGTGTAAAAAAAAAATGAATTCTAATTTTTTTTTAAGAATTTGTAAACTTCCAATCCTTGAGATTTTCTTTAAAGATAATGATAATTAAATATCTATGGTAGAAAACAAGATTTGGAAATTAAGAAAGTGAATCTAAGGCATAGTTAGATATTTTTTGACTAAGTTAAGAAGAAAATGGGGGAATTACTAAGCAAATAATGAGTCATTCACACAATAAAGCAAATAAAATATCATATATATATATATATATATATATATATATATATATATATATATATGAAGAAAGAAAAATAAAATAGGAAAAAAATAAAAACAAAATTATCAAATAATATAAACCCTCCCTCATACTTAAGACACATTGTCCTCAGTGTGGAGGAGAAGTTTTCAGCTCGACAAAACAAACAAAAAACATACGGAAAATAAAACAAAAAAGAAAGAAGAAAATTAGAAAACTTCCTTAGAATCTCAAGGTGTAGGTGGTGGAGATGGTGGGTATTAAGTCGGGAATAGAAGAGTTTGAATTTGAGGTGGAGTGTACAAAATAGGAGAATTGTGCTTTATTTATTTTATTATTATTATTATTTATGTATTTTATTTATTTATTTTATTATGAAGAAAGTAAAATATAAATATAAATAAAATTATCAAATTATATAATTTTTTTTTTTACGTACGGGACAACATGCACGGTCCTAACCGTACACTTGTGTGGTTTGGACCTCATATATACTGGGCACAAACTCTTTGTGTGGTGGTATGCGCATAGATGTGTGCATCACCGCACAACTTATTAGACTTTTTTTTTTAAACATTCTTTTCCTAGCAGTCCATTTGCAGGGATGCGCACATGGGTTGTCCCAAAGCCACACAAGATTTGTTTTTTTTTTTTTTTAATTCCTACAAAACAAAAACACCCAAAAAATAAATAAATAGATAAATAATCACATCAATTAAAACTCTTACACAAATTAACAAAAAAAAAAAAAAATTTGATATGGTCCGAAGCCAACACCTATAGATAGAGTAGACAAGTGCACCTATCAAGTATAATATATCATAGGAGTATCGAGTGTCGATCTCTTAAGGACTAAAAGTACTAGTATTAACTATTTCTCTATTATTTAACTAGTAAATTTAAGTGAATTAATTAACTAATTAAAATAAATTAATTCGACAAACTAGAATGATGAAAATATGAACTAGAGAGTGGGAAAAAGGTGACCAGTATGACAAATGACACTCAAGTATTGAATCCCCCTAAGACTTGTGAAGAAATTAATATTTCAACAATACAATCTAATTCAATATTTATGGAACCGTAGAAATCCCTTTAGTATGTTAAAGTCCTTCTCAAAATCATTAACATCTAATTCTAGATTGATTAATTGAAATCTCTTCCTAATTAAAACCACTAAAATTGCATTATAGTTCTTTGAATTTTATTATCAGGTTTGACCCTAATCTGGAAGATTTATGTTATCCTATCTCTAGGGGTACATGCAACTCCTTTCAATTGTGCTAAATCTATTTAATAACTTGATTTTTCAATCTAAGTTAAAGAATTATAAAACAAGAATAAATATTTCAGTTATATCAATTGAAGGAAATAAAGAGCAAACACAATTGAATTCCATTAAATAATGAAAAGATTGTATCATCTAAAAAATCACAACTCAAAACTCATCTTAGGGTTCATCATATCCAAGTGCCTAACCAATTTAGTTCATAATTGAATTACTAACCAAAATCAAAATAAAAAGAAAATAAAATAGAAAAGTTTTCATGATAAAACCCTTGTATTCTTTAATTCTCTTCAAGCTTGATGGTTGACCAATAATTCTCCTATTGTGGGTAGCTTCTTCTCCAGAAAAATAAAAATAAAAATAAAATAAAAGACTTCTATATAGAAAAACAAAATAAACAAAAACTCTCTTTAGAAAATATTATATATCCAAAACAAAAACTTCCTCCTCTACTTATAATCTCTTATTCCACTTTAAAATAAATCGTTCACCAATTAGGAAAAAGAAATTAATGATAGACTCTCCTATTTTTGATAGGACCCAGTGAAACATGAACTCTTCTCCTTTTGCATAGGCTCTTCCTAATTTGAATGAAGATTGGACTCAAATTTTGTTTGAAAAATATCAAAATTGGTCCCTGATTACTAAATTTTTATTTGATCCCTAAACTTTTAAAACTACACAATTCCATCCATAAAACTTTTGTTATTCATCAATAAGCTCCAATTTCTAGGATTTCCTATACAATTACAAAATACAAGCAAAAGTGAGACATTATCTAGTATTTTTTTCAAATTAGACTCAATTAACAATAAAACTAGCCCTAAAAATACTTAAAAATCAAGAACTATCAATATATATATATATATATAAAACAAAATTTCTATTGAAATTTGTGCATTAACGTACTTAAAAATTAAATGCACTAAAATTTTTTACTTAATCTGAATCATCGTACTCTATATCACCTTTAGACATTATATCTTCTGATGATTCAGATTCTGATTATAGCTTGTTGGCCCTTGAACATCAAGAAATGGGGTTGAAATTATGGGAATTTAAAAAATTTGGAGGGAAGAAAATGAATATGGTGATTAGAAGAGTAGGAAAAAAGATGAACACATAATGTTTTATAGTGGTTCGAGTGTTAAAGAACCCTACGACCACTCTCAAATTCTTCACAATTGGGTGTTCTATCAAAAGAGACTTTTGACCAACCTAGTCTAATAATGCTTTATTTTATTGTCAAACTAAATATCTTCATCTTCATCATTTAATTCGATGAATGATGCACCTAGATCATTTAAAATTCTTGGTGGCTCATCCTCCATAATTTCTATAAGAGGTAAATTTTGTTCCACATACTCTTAAAACTGAGTTTGAGATGATGTCTTAATAACAAATTCATTCTTTATTTCAACAAATGAGTGAGATTTTATTTTGAATAATGTCCATAAATCAACTTTATCTCATCGCAAGTAGGGATAAGGAAGATAATTCACTTGACAAGCTTGCATCACCAATATAAAAGGTTTGTCTTTATTAAAACTGTGCTTATGGTTGATTTCGACAAGATTATAATTTTCATTCACTTTCATTCCAACATTAGGCTTAAGATCAAACCATTCACATTTAAATAAAATGGTCCTTTTAATCGAAAGTACATGATACTCTAACTGTGGCACCTTTATTAGTCAACCATAATGGTCATATATATTTTTACTGTAGTTTGAACCCTTAATACTTCACTATTGATTAATGCCTATTGGAACCACATTTTTTAGTGTGAAACTTGCAACCATTTTCAAAGTAAACAGGATACATAGTCACACCACATAATGGACCTTTGGCAAGATCTATAATAAATTGATTTATAATTTCATTTATTTTATCATTTGCCTAGAAAAATAAAGCAACTCATTATCTACATGAGTTATATAGTAATTACTCTTATAAAATTTACTATTGTATTATTAGTTAGGGTATACTCATATATAACTCGAACCAATATTGAAATTCTGTCTTCTACTTTTTATCAATTTCATTGATGGATATATTGGAAAAAGTGTGCTTCAATATGACAATATATAAGCTTCATAAAATTTGCACTACATAATATTAGTATTTTAATATTTGTATATCATTTGTAGAAGTACAAAATAAAGAGTTAAAATAGAATTATAACTTATTCAATATATTTTGTTACTTCACTATATTTAGAAGAATATATGTTTGAGCTACGTGATATTCTTCGTCTATCAACATTCTGCTTTTAGGTATGCAAAATGGTCTGCCTAGATGAGTGAATATTGACAAATTCCCTAAAATATTGGATATTTTAGAGTTTTCACCATAATCATTTTGAGGTACTCTTTTGTGCCTTATATACACATGTAATTCAAAATAGCATGAGCAAAATGATGACGTTTCTTCAACTAAGTATGCATTGCATATAGAACATCCAACCCCAGCTTTATTCTTCTCATTATTTTTTAAATGTCTAAGAAATCTATAACATACAACATGTGAATATATTAAAAATGAATGGATTGAAATTGAAATGACATTTGTAATGGAAACTTTTGCATTTAATATACATCTTAAAAGGATAAATCCATCTATACTATAGAGGTCATGTTTTCTTTGCTTGATATGCCAAGTGTATAACTAGATGTTCCATTAAATCAATGCAACTTGGAGGAAAAATACATTCGAACTTGCACAAAATTAAAAGAATGTCAATTTTCAAACATGCCATGTCTTCCTTCCTGATTCGCAGTGTAGTGAGTTCTTTGAAAAACAAACTCAACTCTGTAAGAGGTTTCTATACTTATAAAGGTAACAATTCATGAAAAACAATAGGGAGTAATCACCATATAAACATATGACAATCATGACTTTTCATGCCAAACAACTTCAGTTTGCATGCATCAAGTCATATTGGATACATACCCATATGGAAATCTAATATTCTTTAGCCATTCACATAATACTTGCTTGCTTTACTTATCAAGTGTATACTTTGCTTATCAAGTGTATATTCTTAAGCCATCCTATTCATGCTTAACATGCGACCTCATATACTTGGTTGTTGCTTCAGAAGCATATAACCTTTATAGTCTCGACATCAGAGGAAAGTAATACATCTTCTTATATGGAACTTCTTTTCTAGATGTACTTGATCCTTGAGACATGAACTTTTATATGAGAAAATCACAAAACTTACATGTCCTCAAGTCACTGTTATCACCCAATATAACATGCAATTATTCTTACAACAATGAATCTTCTCAAGCGGAAAACCTAAACCTTGTATCAATTTCTTGGTGCTATAAAAACTATCAATCATCGTATGATCCTTAGGTAATAACTCATTGTATAATATTGTTGTAACATCTTTCAGATAAATGATGCTCAGATTTGATATTCATCAATCGTATAATTGAAGATAACTTGGAATGTTTTTCGTAACTAGGCCACAATTCATCATTAGTTGTATCAAACACATCATACAACTTTTAAGATATCAGATTGGGGATTCACTCATTCCACTCCAATCAAACTCTGGCCTAACTACATCCATTACCATATACAATAGGTTCTGATTCATTTGGATATACATTATCAGTTAGAGTTTAGGTTCATTTGTAGTTGATGTTCCAAAACCACACATTTCACTGTGAAAAAATCAGTCATAGTACCTAATAACAAAACCCCTTTATTGTATTGGGGTGTAAATAGCTATGTTTATGAACCTTTTTATGACTACACGAACTTCTAATTTCAATTCCATCCATAAATTCAAGTTAAGACATTGTAGATTGAATGAAATGGTTCACATTTAAAAATTTTAAACCTAATAAACCATCCTTCAACCTAGAATACATCAAATTTCTATCTAATCTCATTATAAAATCTTAAAATTTTAGTGTAATAATGCAATTAAACATACATGTAATATTCTTCAGAAGCATACAAATTTTTAATTTTTTTTATATCTAGTATTATCTCCTTATCTCCCTTTACCTATAGGGTAAGAACCTAACCCTTTTAAAAATTCATTTTCATATAACAATTTGTCGTAACAATATAATTCACATAGTTACTAAAATTTCAGTAGCTTCTCACTATAGTTCTCCTATTATACCAAAATAAAAAAATGTTTTCCAACATTTTATCATTATATACTAAGAGAATGTGTTAGGAGATATATAATCGAATCTACCAATAACATATATAGTAAAATGTATTATATATAACAAATTATATTAACAATAAAATTTTCAAACTATCCACTTAGGGCAATTCAACGTGATTCTCATCATTAAATGAGAATCTCACCAAACGGTTGTCTAAGGTTATGCCTATATGTTAGTCTATGAATTTATAGGAAATTCAATCTAATTGCTTATAAATTTTTTATGGTTTGGATAAAGATAAGGCAACCTAAGAGGGGGATGAATTGGGTTGTCCATAAAGAAAACAAACAAGTAATGTGGAAGCAACAAACAAACACAAATCAACACAAGGATTTAACAGTGGTTCAATAACGTGCCTACTCCACTTGCCAAACTTTCACTTAACCCTTTTCAATTCCTTTTGTAGGCTAAAAAATAACCTTTCTTTTTTCAAGGCTCAAGAACAACCTTCCCTTTTATAAGCTCAAAGACAACCTTTACAATCACACTCTTTTATAAGGAATAAAAGAGCCAATCCAAACCTTTTAACCATTAGGAATGACAGATCCAAGCAGTGTTAATGTCTGTCAAATTCGACAGTAAATACACTTTTAGTGCACATGAAAATTGACTCTCAAAGGTTTATAACAACAATCATCACTCTACCCAAATATAAAGCAACACCAAAAGGCTTACACAAATAACTTTCTAAATGTTTTCTAAATGTTTGCAAATATTCTCCAAAGTTTCATTAATCATTTAGTCTTAAAAAATGTGTTTTATATATCAGAACTCCAAAAGTAGCCATTAGAATAGTTGAACTTCAGTTCAATAGCTTTTATGTAAAACTAGCCGTTAGAGGTGACAATGCCCATTGATCCTGAGCAATGCTTGTTGACCTTGTGACGAATACTTTTAATGTCTGTTGATCCTCCTTCTATAATCATTGGCTTTGACATCAATGCCAATTGGAGTTTTCCATGGAATGTGAGTTACTTATTCAGCTCATTCTCCTTTGGCTTTGTCGAGTCTTTTCTTTAATCTATTAAGGATCATATTGTTGGTGACCTCTGTTTTCCCATTTATCTAGAATGGGCTACTAAAATGAACTTGAGGTTGATGTGGAGGTTTTTACAAAATAGTCTAAAACTGTGATAGTCAAACTACTTGTCATTATCTGTGATGATAGTGCTTGAGATGCCAAATTTGCAAATGACTTATTTCCAAAAGAAATTTTCTGCCTTTTTTGTTGTGATGGTAGCCATTGCTTTGACCTATATCCATTTGGTGAAGTAATCAATGGTGACAATGATGAACTTTCTTTGTCCTATTGCTTAAGGAAAGGTATGAGGATGTCTATTCCATAAATGATAAACGATCAAGGACTAGTGACATTAGTCTGCTAAACTAAGGGGACTCTAGAGATTTTGTCATATTTTTGACATTTTTCATAAAAGCATACCAATTCTTGTGCATCTTTTCTGATTGTGTGCCAGTAGAACCCTTAGAGTAGGCTTTACAAGCTATAGCTAGTGATCCTTTATGAGTGCCATAAATCCCTTCATGTGTCTCTTGAAGAACATAGTCACCTTCCTTATTTGAGACATATTTTGTCCAAAGATGTGTGACTAATGTTCAGTATAACATTCCATCTTAACATGAATATTTTATTAATCTCTTTTGTACCTTAACGACTTATGCTCGGTCGTTTGGTAATTCTCCCTTGTCTAGATATTAGATGATTGGCTTCATCCATGTGTCCAGCTCTACTATGCTAAAAATCTACTATTCAACTATGATAGGCTAGAGTCGTTCTTCCCAAAGTGAAAGATTTTGAAATGCCTCTCCCTGTTCCACGACTACTTTCGCTATATTGTCTACTTCCACATTATCTTCCCTAAGGATCTGAGTAATATTCCATGTTTATCCTTACTAGGTGAGTTTATTGAATATGTGTTAGTACCTCTTCAGATATTTTGTTAAGTTTTCATCATTAGTATAAAAATCTCTTGTGATTTGGTTGACGACCGACATAGAGTCATTGAACACCTATAGCTCCTCTGCTTTTACTTCAAAGGCTAGGCTAAGTACAATGATTAGAGCTTCATATTCTACAACATTATTAATGGCATTGAATTTTAAGGTAATTGCATATATAATTTTAATTTTATCAGGGCTTTGAAGGATGACTCCTACTTTTGCTTTGTGTTTGTTTAATGCACCATCTACATATAGAGTCCACGTATTTGGTAGTGGTCTAACCTGTTCATCACTTGTCATTTCCATGACAAAGTTAGCTAAACACTAGTCCTTCAAGGTCATTCTGGGTTCATCTATGATATTGTGCTCACTGAGTTGAAGTGCCCAATGCATCAGTCACTCAAAATGTTTAATGTTTATAGGGTTGTCCTTAGTGGTTGATCTATCCGAACCACTATGGTATGTGCTTAAAAATAAGGTCTCAGCTTCCCTGCTGAAGTTAGTAATTCTATAGCGAGTTTCTCTAACTTTGGATATCTTATCTCGACCCCATATATGACTCTACTAGTGTAGTAGATAAGATGTTATTCGTTGTTGATTTCTCAGACCAAAACTAAGGCTAACATTTCCTGTCCTGTTTTCAAGTACATATAAAGTGTTTCTCCTACTTCGGGTCAGCTTAGATGAGGAGGTGTGGTAAGGAACGATTTGAGTTCTTCAAAAACTATCTAGGAATCCTCATACCATTTAAAGTGCTTCATGTTTTTTAGGCTTCTGAAAAATGGTAAGTATCTCTTTATTGAATAAGATATGAATCGTCCTAATGTTGTAATTTTTTTGTTCAACTTCTAAACCTTGTTGATGGTCTTCAAAGGTTTCATGTCCAGGACTACTTGAATCTTCTCAAGGTTCACCTCAATACCTCATTCTGAAATCATGAATCCTAAAAACTTGCCTGCTTTGACTCTGAAGGTGCACTTTTCTAGGTTTAGTTTCATGTCATACCTATTTAAAACACTAAAAGCTTTTTATAGATCATATGTATGAGATTCATCAATTTTGTTTTTAATAATAATATCATTTACATACACTTCCACATTGTTTCCAATTTGGTTTCTGAATATGAAATCCATAAGGCTCAGATAAGTTGCTCCTGTATACTTTAGCCTGAAGGATATCTTCATGTACCAATAAATTCCTTGATCTGTAACAAAGGCAGTTTTCTCTTTGTCTTTTCTATCCATTAGTATCTGGTGTTATCTTTAGGCTGCATGTAAAGAGTTATACTTAAAAAAAATAAGCAGATGAGTCTATTAGCTGGTTGATGTTCGGTAGTGGATAGTTATTCTTTAAGCACACCTTGTTAAAGTTTATGAAGTCGACGAAAATTCTTCACTTGCCATTTGGTTTCTTGACCATAACAATATTGGCCATCCAGTCAGGGTATATTATTTTTCTAATAATACTATCATTTTGAAGTTTGGATACTTTCTCTCTTATGGTTTTTTACCTTTCTATGGTGAACCTCTTCTTTTTTTATTTGATAGGCCTCACTTTAGGATCCACGTTCAACTTGTGGCAGGCTATCAAATGGTGGATACCTAGTATTTCTTTTGGTTTGAAGGTGAACGTGTTGACATTTTACAGAATGACATGGGTTAATCATTTGGTTGCTTGTGGACTCATATTTGCGCCATATTTAACTATTTTTAATTAAAATTTTTAGTTCATTCAACTCACAAACTGGTTTCGACTGTCCTTCTCATTTGGGATCTACTAGTTTGATCTTTGACATCCTTTCATTTTGTTGGAGGGCTAGATGTTGCATTTATTTGCTAACTTCTTACTTCTCCTGATGGTGACCACTCCTTAGGTGTGGGGATATTCATGGTCAGACACTGTCTTAAAGAGATATGGTCTTCCAAGGATCCCATTATGTGGAAACTCTTCATCTATTATGTGGAATAGAGTTTTGGCTACTGATGTTAGGTCAGATTGTTCGTCAGCCATTTCCACTATTAAAGTTATCCTTAAGGACCGTAGCTTCATTCCCTTCAGTCCGACAAGGGGTTTTCTTACTCTTCTAAGGTTTGCTGAGACACCTCCCATTACCTTATACACTTGCTCAGTGAGTGTGTTGGCTACATTATCCCCATCCATTAAGAGTCATTTGATAAGATATTCATTTATGATTCCTTCTACTACTAAGGCATTGTTATGAGGGCCCTCTACGTGTTCATCTTTGTCGCCAAATGTGATGGCTGACATGGGCATCTTTTAGGTGTTGATGAGGAAGATATCTAAAAGTTAACGCTTTTTGGGGGAGAGGGTAGGTTGATCACCTCCCATAATCATGTTGATTACTTTGGCTATCTTTTTGCTAGGCTAGGACATTCTTCCATTACTCTTTCAAAGTCTTATCCCTTAATCTTTTACCTTTGTCATCTTTGACAAACTTTTGAATGGCCCCATTTTGGATTAATCTTTCGACTTCTTTCTTGAGATCTTAATACTACTCGATATCTTGTCCAAGGTCTTCATGGAATCTGTAAAATAAGGTTTTGCCCCCTTTTAGCAGCCCTATTGGGGGTTTAAACCTTTGAGGGTACCTTATGTAAGTACCATTTTGTTTGATCCACAGGAGAATATTACCTCGAGTGTCATTTAATTATGTGAACTATGTTCTGCACTGCTTTTTGTTCGATTAGAACTTTGCAGGGTTTGACAAATGGAACTATTTATTCTTTTTTCCTAGGTTTTTTTTATGGTTCCACCATTCTTTGTTCTTTCAGTCTTCTCTTTTTCCCTCATCTAGTTCAATGTATCTTTGACTATGGAGATCAGCTCAAAATAAGAGTCTATAGTCTTTGTATGAAGCTTGTCCTTTAGTCTATCGAATGTGGTTCCACTCGTTATGGCTTTTACGACTATTTCTATGTTTATAGTCTCGATTTTATGGCTTTTTTATTGAACCTATCAATGTACTCTAAAAGGGTTTCACCATTTTTTGTATGCAAGATCTTAAGGAACTTATTTTCCTTTTATGAGGAATGTTAATGAAGAACCTTGATAGAAAAGTATGTTCTAATTCTTTGAAGAAATGAATAGAGCTAGAAGGTAGTTGAAGATATTACCTTTATGTTGTTTTAGGATAGTAGTAGGGAAAACCTTACAAAGGATGAAATATAAAATGTCATTAAGTAGCATAGTGTCCGAAAAGTAGACAAATAAGTTTGTGGATCCCCTATTTCATTCTACATTTGTAGTGTAGAAAGCTTCCATTTGGGGTGGGGTGAAGCTTCTTTTCAATGAACTCTCATGCTAGAGGTGAGGCCTCTAGTATTTCTTAACATAACTTGACTTGGCCCTTGACTACTCAGCCTGGGAGTCTGCTTCAACATCAGCAGCAGTATTAGTCTCCTTTTTACTAAACTTTGTTATTATTTCATCCCTGTTCATCGATTGTGTGGTTTTGGAATCTTGGGGGTCCAATGGTCGGGCCTATTGTTCCTCATTAAGCTCTTTAGGATTTTCCCTGTGCTGTTGTATATTGAGAGCCCTAGCCATGTTGATTGAAGTTATCTAAAGCTACCTGCATGGTTCTTGTTAAGGCATCTTGAAATTATGTTAAGGTTTTATTTGCAATAATACATGCATCATTAATAGTGGTGCATGTGATGTTTGTTGGTTGCTACACCTAAGGATGTATTTTCTTCCTTGTAAGTTGGAAGCGTAGGAATGGGGTTGTTTCTTGTGTGATGGACCATCACTCATTTTAGATCAAAGGTAAAGGTTTGATTTTTATAAGATCGAAAAATTTGGAAAAGTAAAGGTAGGAACTTTAAGAAAAGTAACTAATGAAACAATGAAAGAAGTTCCCACAAACAATGCCAATTGATAGTAATCTTTGATTACCAAGTGGGATAATGACCTGTATAAAGATGAACACACGTAAGTTTAGGGGACTATGTCTTCCATAGTCACTCCAATGCTTAAGTTAGTGAGGGAAGTATGAGAGCTTAGAGTTTAGTAATAATGGAGAATTTCTCAGTGAAAATGTTCCTTGGAAGCATAGGGGGAATGACTATTTATACTTTTGTGCTTTCTAGATTCTTCTCCAATAGCACCAAGTATAATGTCTGTTATCTTTATCTGCATATTTTCTCAATATTAGGAGAACCATACAATTTATAACCGTCCTTCGACATCCAAACTTTATATATATATATATATATATATATATATGTATGTATGTATATTCTTGTCTTTTAGTGAACTTCTTGAACGACATGGTCATTCATGTTTCTAGTTTGTTCTTTCATCATTTAGTTCAAAGAGTTAGTTCACATGGTCAGTTCAGCTTGTTTGGTTTGTTTTCCTTTAGATACGTGTCTTTACGTTTCATGTCCAAATATCCGTTTATTAGATGTTCAATCATATGAACGTTATCGATATATTAAAATGATCTAATATATGAATTCAATCCATATTCATCATATTAAAGTATAGTTTTTAGTAAAAATTTTTATAAATGATAGAAATGCAAAATTATTAAAAGAGGATATATGATAAAATAAAATTATGATTTTCACAAAATTAATATACAATTATTATAGTGTTGGTGATCACTTTTATGTTGGTATTCTATATTATAAAAATAATTTATTTTATAGATATTATCAATGATAAATGCATAAACTTTTCAAAATAGAGTCTATATAATACATTGTAAACAATTATATATCAATTAACCACTGGATATTTATTAGAAATTCAACATAATTAAGATTAAATAATAATTATATTATTTTTATTCTGAAATGAAAAACAAAAACCTCTAAAAAAACTAAAAAATGCATATTGATTTTCTTATATTGTTTGAATAAAATAAATTAAGTTGATTTTTATGATAAAAAATGTTAAGTGTTGTCTGCATTTTTAGATTTATTTAGATTAAAATAATAAATTAAATTATGTTCTTATGAGATATGAAAAACACTTGCTCATATCAAGAACATTTCCTTAATAAAACAATTATAAATATCATAGCTAATAATTACAAATAGATAACACAAGTATTCCTATATTTGAAAAGTAAGTTACCTAAAAATAATTATAATGCATAATTATGAGGGGTTATCTAGAGAGTCGCCTTACTATTAGTTAGGTGTTGCAATATCTATATTCACTAAATATAAGTAAATAATTTTCTTCATATTATGAATTAATGGGATTCAATGAACTATTAAAGTAGGATCTCATCTAAATAAATCACACTCTATATATTTACTTATTTGTTTTAAAAGTGAGGTTTAAAGATTTCACTATTGACAATGTATATTCATTCTAGATGTGATATAACTATTTATAAATAAAAAGAGTTTCATTACTTTAAACCAAGAGATATAGTTTTTAAATACTATATAAAAAAAATAATAGCTTATATATATATCTATATAAATGAATGCCTTTTTATTTCATTTTATCACTATTATAATAAAAGCTTCAAATTTTAAATCTTTAGCAAGTAAAAGAACATATGAAGCTTCTACATAAGAGACTTAGTGTTTCCATGAAAAGAACAAAAAAAAAAAAAACACTAAATAATCATTTTTAAAGTAATATTATTGTTTTATTTATAGAAAAACTAAATCAAATAAGAGAATCATTGCCAATCTTTTAGAAAATTAATCATAATTGAATAATAAAAAAATCAAAATATAACCACATCAATTAAAATTAAATAAACAATATAATTGTTAAATTTTTTTTAAAAAATTAATTAATAATATATATCTATTAAAGCATGAAAATGGATTGACAATAACATATATTATCCATCTCTAAATAAAATCACAATGTTGAAAATGTTTGTAAGAAATTTGTTCTAATATGAACATATATAAGTCAAATGGAACAAAATCATTTTAACAACAAAGCCAATGTGGATTGAAACTAACCTCCAGCCATTGCAAAGCCAAAAAAAACTTAGATGGAAGGGTTGAATTGGTGTATATATAAAAAAAAATTTAGATGAAAGTAAAGAAGGAGTGGAAAATGAGACAGAAGATTTATAGTGGTTCAGGTATAATCGACCCTATGTCCACTCCCCAATTCTCTGCAATTGAGTGTTCCACTAACTTCAAATGGTGTTTCTAAGCTCACACCTAACTTTTACACTTTGTGTTTTCAAGGCTCACACAACAACCTTTGCACTATGTGTTTTTAAGACTCACATAATAACCTCTCTTGCGTGTTTTCACAGACTCACACTACAACCTTTACAATTAGTGTTTAATGCTCATATCCAACACTTACAATCTTATAAAGAAGAGAAGAAAATGAGTAGCAAAAGATTAAGAGCCTTAACACAAGTAATGAATTCTCTATCTATCTCATTTCTCACTGTTTGGTGGAGTTTTTAAACCTCATACCAACCAAAGAGATGCTAGTCTTTAAAGCTCAACAAATCTTCAAGACATGCTAGGCAAATGCTGCATTAATTGCATGTCAGATTGGAGTTGCGGTCGCGAAATTCAAATTTCCATATGGGAGGCAAAAATTAAGGCGAAAAAACCTGTTTATGTCTAACGGCTAGTCCACGTGGCAACTTCTCATTGGTCCATTAGAAAAATATAGTCGTTGTGTTCTAACTGCCCATAAAAGTCACAATCACGATTCTTCATTGTACAGGGCGCGACTGAGGATGCAAATTCTTCTGTTTGAAAGACTTTAATCTTTTTTTTGAATCGCGGTCGCTAACCAAAATGTTGCCCTCGAGAATTTTATTCTCCAATAGATACCTGGGACACTTTGCATGTTATGATTATGGACTGGCTTCCCTCTTTAATCACTTTGAAAGTCGTGGTCGCGACTGAAGCGTGACACACACTGCGAATCTGTTGTGACTTTGGCACTCCCATCTTTGGATGAGTTACGACAGCAATGATGCCCTCGAATCCTTTTAGTCGAGTTTCACCATTTCCTTAAACTAGGTCGCGATTGTGAATTACAGACCATTGACTGCGAATTTGGATGAACTTTTTCTTTTTGAGGATTATGCAATCCTTCTAATTTCCAATGGAAATCTAATTTAATTTTTGCAAAACAACACTTAGTTGAAACATTAGATATGATCAATCTCCTTTCTCAAGATCAAAAAAGGTGCAAGACTTAGGATTAACCATCCTACTCCAACAATCTCCCCTTTTTTGATTTTGACAACCTAGATTGATCATAAGGAAAAAATAATGCAGAAATGTGAAGTTGGGGTCTAATATGATTCAATGAATACTTAAGGAGAAATTTCTAAGTACGACATTCAATCATTCAAAGTAAAATTTCTAAAAATCCTAAGTATGATCATATGATGCTCCCTCTCAACTTATGCTATAATTTGCAAGTTATTTTCTCTCTCTTAGACTTAAATTCTTTTTATCTCTCCCACTTTGGTAAGATCAAAATGAGGGTTCATTAAGGGAAAAGAATACATGCATAAGTAGTTAAGTAAACAAAGGGAGCAAAATGCATAAACAAATAAAGTAAAACAAGCATATAACATAAAATTTCAACAAAGATATAACCATATATATATATATATATATATATATATATATATATAAACTTGGAAATAAGTTGTATAGGATCACATTTTTTGTAAAAATGAAAAATACAAAAGAGATCCTAAACTAGAAAGTAGGAGAATCATCTTCAGAAAATTCTTCATCTTCACCCTGATCTTCACCTTAAGCCTTATCTCCATCCTCCACTTCATCATTGCGTTCTTCTTCATGAGTGTCATCAAAGTCTATGATGTTTGGAAGATGGCAAGGGGGGACTTCCAACTTCTCTTGCAAATCAATCATATCACTATGAAGATGAAAGAGGAATAAAAATCTTCTTTTCGTCATCCTCATCAACTTATCAAGCTTCTTGTTGATGGTTGCAATGGAGAGTTTAGCCTTAGGCTTTGGCTGAGGAGGGATGGATGGAGCTCCTTCTTCAATAGCTAGTCTTTTCCTTTTGGAAGCTTGTGAAGACTCCATTTTCTTTGCTCCAATGACACCTAGGGTATAGGCATAGATGTATGAATGAATAGCCTTAGCATTGACAAGATAGGTGAGATCAAGGAAGTTTTATGAAGGGAGAAGTTTCTTGGTGAGGAATTTCTCATTTTCCTCATCAAGTGCTCCTATAAAGTGGTAAATGGTTATGATATGTGAAGGTAAAAGGAATTAGCTCTTGGGTTTGGTATTCATGTGAATCAATTGATCCACAAGATACCAGCCAATTTGAATTGGTTTATTTTTTGACAAGGCAGGAAAGAAATGCCAAGTCTTTCTGTGATACTTTCTCGTTACCATCACCTCTAGCATTTATAGAAAAGGTGATGACACGATGGAGTATTCAAAGGGGTAGGGTCTTAATGTGTTTGGCTAGGGAGGATCTTGGGTCATGGTTGGTTTTAATTAAAATTTTCAACCAAAATTCAAAATAAATAACATCAAGTGCGAAGATTATGAAGGGGATGTTTTCTCCGACTTGAAGATTGAAGAAAGAAGAAAGTTGGTCAAAAGTAATGTAAAAAGGGTAGCCAAAGGCCCGAAACACTAATCCGTATTGCTCTGCTCTTGAATCGGCTTTACAACTCAATAAGACCGTGCACATGAATTTTCACACAATTTCTTAATACTCAGGTTCATCCTGGAAGATGAATTTGTTCCAGCCCAAATTAGAGAGGAAACACAAATTTCTACGTTAATACCCAAGGTTTCCAGCAGAAAGGTAAAAGAAATCTTGTTGAGGAGGATGATTTTGAAAGAATTGGCCTTGTACCTTTCTTTCTCCTCCTTGGTAATACCTTTCATGAGGTGGAGTGCAAGTGGTGCAGATAGCTGAGCCATTGCCTTTCCCTTGTCTGCTCTGGAAATCTTCTTTGGAGCCATTTCAAAGGATGAAGAGGATTTGAAGATTTTAGAGAGTTTTGAGAGAGAGAAAATGATGTTGGAAGTGAAATGAGGAGAACACTATTGAAGGGGGTATTTGTAGCCATTTGAAGTCTCTATAAATGGCTAGAAACAACTAGAAATGAATGGATAAAGAGATAGAAATGATTGGCAGTCAAATCACTTAAATGTTTAGGCAGTTACCCTAATTCACAAGTGTGAATTTCGAAAAATGTGAGTAACAGACAAATTTTCCTCAGAAATACGTGCTTCAATAGTCAAAAATTTGAATTCTTGAGCATAATTGGTGGTGGAGCTACATTCTCGTGACCGCGATGTGATGTTTGACAGCCGGGTGACTAGGACTTGTAATTCGCGATGGTGAAGATAGAATAGTGACCGTGAATTATAAGTCAACAAGGATAAGAATGAAAAACTAAGTTTTGAAAGAATCAAAATTTTGATCCACATGGAAAATGTCACCCATAAAATATAATACATACAATTAACAATAACACACATAACAATCATACATAAGATCTAATTTTCACTTTAGGGAGCTTCCATCTAGCATTCTCAATTCTGTTTTAATGAAGTTCATTCTTTCTTCATTAAGAGGTTTAGTGAAAATATCTGTAAGTTGATGATTTGTGCCAATAAACTTTAACGCAACATCACCCAAAACATATGATCTTTATGGTAATGATGTCTAATATCTATGTGTTTGCTCTTAGAGTGTTGGATGAGATTCTTAGAAAGATTAATAACACTAGTGTTATCAAATTTTGAATTCCCTAGTCATACACTTAGCAAAATCCTCACAAAGACACTTATTAATAGCACTAAAAATGATATCATCAATATAGATTTGAACAATTAATGTATCATGCTTGTGTTTTTTAACAAATAGTGTGGTGTCCACCTTTCCTTTTTTAAAATCATTTTTCAAGAGAAATGAACTAAGCCTTTCATACTAAGCTCTTGAAGCTTGTTTCAATCCATATAAGGCTTTATTCAATTTAAAAACATGGTTTGGAAAACAATGTGACTCAAAACTATAAGGTTGTTCAACATAAACTTCCTCCTCAATGATTCCATTCAAAAATGCACTTTTAACATCCATTTGAAGAAGCTTAAAATTCATGTGGCATGCATAAGTTAAGAGTATCCTAATGGTCTCTAATCTTGCATCGGGGGTAAAAGTCTCATCATAATCTATGCCTTCCTCTTGGTTGTACCCCTTAGCAACCAATCTAGCTTTATTTCTAGTGATAAGACTTTGCTCATCTAACTTGTTCCTAAACACCTATTTGCAACCTACAATGGAGTGTTCTTTAGGCTTAGGGACAAGTTCCCATACCTTGTTTCTCTCAAATTAGTTGAGTTCCTCTTGCATAGTAAACATCCAACTCTCATCGTCAAAAGCCTCATCAATTGATTTTGGCTCAAGTTGAGAAAGAATGGAAAGATTATTATCTAAAAGATTAAGTTGAGATCTAGTACTTACACCCTTGGAGGTCTCACCAATGATCAAGTCTTTAGGGTGATGCTTGAAAAATCTCCAATCTTTGGGTAGATCTTGGCTTGGCTCAGCTCTTTGTTAAAGTTATTGCTCCTCATCTTTCTTTGAAGATTCACCTCCTTCCTTGCTTTTGTCCTTTCTTCTTGTGGTGTCTTCCAATTCTAGCTTCTCAAAATCACCTACAAGATCATCAACAAAAACACCTTTCCCAAGATAAAGTTTACTAGATTCGTCAATGACAACATTCATATACTCCTCAAATACCATTTAATTTTTGTTAAAGACTCTATATGCCTTGTTAGAGGTGAAATATCCTAAGAAAATTTCTTCACTAGTTTTGGAGTCAAATTCCTAAGATTATCCTTGGTATTTAAAATATAACACTTACATCCAAATACTCTTAGGTATGAAATCTTGGGTTTTCTATCATTGCATAGCTCATAAAAAGTTTTATTGAGAATGGGTCATTTGAAAACTCTATAAGCAATGTAACATGAACTATTAATGGCTTCGACCCAAAAGTAATTCAGAAAGAATACTCATTGAGCATGGTTCTAGCCATTTCTACTAGTGTTTTATTTTTTCTCTCTATAACACCATTTTGTTGTGGTGTCCTAGGAGTTGAAAAGTTATGAAAAACTCCATTCTCCAAATAGTAAGTTTCACAAGACTTATTTTGAAATTCCTTTCCATGGTCACTTCTAATAGAAGAAATAAAGTAATCTTTTTCATTTTGAACTCTTTTTGCAAAACTCTTGAAAGCTTTAAAAGTATCACTCTTATGAGCTAAAAAGGATACACAAATACACCTAGAGTAGTCATCAACTAGGACTAGTGCAAAATGCTTTTCACCTATGCTAGCACTCCGAGTAGGTCCTATCAAGTCCATATGAACTAGTTGATGAGGTCTAGTAGAACTTACAACATTTTTTTTGCTTTGTGGGAGTCTTGATGTTGCTTCCCTATTTGGCAAGGACCATATGTCTTGTCTTTAGTGAAATTTAGCTTGGGAAGACGTTCTACCAACTTTCCTTTAGATAGGCTTTGAAGAAGATCCATGCTTGCGTGCCCAAGCCTTCTATGCCATAACCAAGCTTTATTGCTTAAAGACATAAGACACTTAAAAGATTAGTTAGCGAAATTATCTAAGTCAATTGAGTAGGTATTGCCTTTCTTTTCACCCTTGAAAATAATCTCATCATTCACTAAAGTGGTGACTCGACATTCCCTAGGATCAAAGGTGACTTTATTACCTTTGTCACACAATTGACTTACACTCAACAAATTATGTTGTAAGCCACTAACTAATAAAGCATTAGCAATTAATGAACAACCATTCTTACCAATGCTTCTAATGCCAATTGCCTTATCCTTGGCATTATTACCAAATGTGACATCTCCACCTTCTTTTTCCTTTAATGTCGTGAATAACTTTCTATTTCTAGTCTTATGCTTGGAACATCCACTATCCATATGGAAATTACTTGATTTGGTGGCTGCCACACTCCCCTACATAAAAAAAATGAGTTACTTTTTCTTAGGTGCCCAAACATACTTAGGTCCGAGGGGGTTAGAAGTTGAAGGATCCTCTAATTTGAGGTGTGCCTTCCTAATAAAACAATGAATGTTAACATGCCTATATTTCGTGCAAAAATGGCATTGGAGTTTAGACTTGTGAGTCCTTCTCCTATTCATAAATTTAGTATGAGTAGGAACCCTTCTCATACTTTGATTATGTGAATGTATGCATGTACATGTATGATGAGTAGGAGTAGAGAATTTCTTATGAGAGTGAGCATGATGTTTGTTGTACATGTAGGCATGGTTAGCTCTTTGAGTCTTAGCTCTTGAGCTTGGGGGAGCCTTCCCTTTACCCTTAGGTTTAGGAGGCTTAGTACTAGGAGCACTTTTCTTCCTAATTACCTCAACTCTTAAGGTTTGAGGTTCTGAAGATCTAACAAATATGGTTTGAGATGACGAGGAGGCTCCATTGAGGCCTAGACCATGTCTAATTAGTAGTGGTCTTTGTGACACAATCAATGTGTCCAACACTTCCTTTCCTTTATTGAACTTGGAGATTTAGCTTATAAGCTCAATGACTTCTCCCTTTAGAGAGTCATTCTCCTTTTTTAATGAAGTCATTGTAGAAGATGATGTATAAAGATTTTCCATAGATTTTTTGAGCTCATCATTTGATGCTCTCAGTTCTCTTATAATGTCATTGAAGGATTTATAATGATCCTCTAATTTTTGACATTTTCTTTTATAAGACTTCATTTGTGACTTGTATTTGTCACATCTCATAGTTAGATCCTCTAGAAGCTCTTCATCTATCTCATCAAATTCAAAATCAGAATGAGAGTGGGGAAAAGTACTTACCTCATTTGTAGAATCTTCTTGTGCCATGAAAGAAATGTTTGCAACTTTTTCTTCTTCCTCATCTTCACTTAAACTGTCATCCCAAGCAGCTGAAAAGCTATTCTTCTTCTCATTGTCCCATCTTTTATTCTTTTTTAATTTGGGACAATCGTACTTGATGTGGCCTTGCTTGCCACATTCATAGCAAGTGACATAATGGGATCTCTCTCTTGGACTAGGAGCTGTCTTCTTGAAGCTTTTTCTTTCTTTTCTTCTTGAGAGCATTGCTAGCTCCTCTTCTTCTTTGTCACTTTTTTTTATAACTTGAGGTAATTTCTATCTCCTTCTCCTTTGTTGAGGATTTGAGAGCCAGGGTTATTCTTTCTTTTTCTGGTTTATCTCTTTAGCCTATTAGTTTCTTCATTTGCTCATCTTTTTGTAAGGCCAACTCATGAGTTAAGAGTTTGGCCACCAACACATCTGTTGAAACCTTCATAATCTTCAAATTAGATTCTTGGATGTGGCACACTTTAGCACCAAACTTAGCTAAAGGAAGAGTTTTGAGGATTTTTGTGTTTACCTCATAATTGGTGAGAGTCCTTCGAAATTTCTTCATGTTGGTGATGATGGATAGGAGCCTATTAGTCATTTTAGTGATGCTTTCATGGTCTTTCATCATGAATAGCTCACATTCCGTCACGTACATCTCCAAACAACTTGATTTAACTAGAGTTATGCCTTCATGGTAGTTCTTAAGAGTCTTCCAAATGGCATGTGTTGTTTGACAATGTTGCTCTCTTCTAATCTTTTCCCCTGAGAGAGAGCTTAGAAGAATGACCATTGCCCTTTTGTTTTTGCCATTTGATCTCTTGTGAGTTTCAACCCATTCTTCCCTTGGGATAAGTTCTTCAATTCGATCCACTACTTTAGTGGGTCGCTTCCATTCTTTGACAATTACATCCTAAAGGTCCACCATATCTGTATCAAGGTAAATTTCCATTATATACTTCCAATGAGTATTGTCGGATCCATCAAAATGGGGTTTGAGGTGTGAGTGGATTCTCTCTTGTGGCATGAACTTTGCTTACCCAGTTAAGGCTAGAATGTGAGACTTGGCTCTAATACCACTTGTTGGCCCTAGGCACCAAGAAAGGGGGAGGGGGGGGGGGGGTTTAATTGGTTTATATATAAAAAAAAATTTAGATGAGAGTAAAGAAGGAGTGGAAAATGAGACACAAGATTTATAATGGTTCGGGTATAATTGACCCCACATCCACTCCCTAATTCTCTGCAATTGGGTGTTCCACTAACTTTAAATGGTGTTTCTAAGCTCACACCTGACTTTTACACTTTGTGTTTTCAAAGCTCACACAACAACCTTTACATTATGTGTTTTTAAGGCTCACACAATAACCTTTACACTATGTATTTTTAAGGCTCACACAACAACCTCTTTTGACTATTTTCACATACTCATACTACAACCTTTACAACTGGTGTTTAATGTTCACACCCAACACTTACAATCTCATAAAGAAGAGAAGAAAATGAGTAGCAAAAGATTGAGAGCTTTAGCACAAGTAATGAATTCTCTATCTATCTTATTTCTCATTGTTTGGTGGAGTATTTATACCCCATACCAATCAAAGAGACTTTAGTCTTTGAAGTCAACAAATCTTCAAAACATGCTAGGCAGATTCTGCATTAATTGCATGTCAGACTGGAGTCACAGTCGCTGCTAGTCATCCAAATTTCCATATGAGAGGCAAAAATTATTGCGAAAAAACTCATTTGTGTCTAACAGATAGTCCACGTGGCAACTTCTCATTAGTCCATCAAAAAAATATAGTCGTTGTGTTTTAACTGCCCATAAAAGCCGCAGTCGCGATTCTTCATTGTACAGGGCGCAACTGAGGATGCGAATTCTTCTGTTTGAAAGACTTTCATCTTTTTCTTGAATCGCATTGCTACCCAAAATGTCGCCCTCATGAATTTTGTTCTCCAATGGATACCTGGGACACTTGGCATGCTATGATTGTGGACTGGCTTCCCTTTTTAATCACTTTGAAAGTCGCGATTGCGACTGAGGCATGACACACACTGCGAATCCGTCTATGACTTTGGCACTCCCATCTTTGGATGAGTCGTGGCAGCAATGATGCCTGAATTCTTCTGGCTGAGTTTCATCCTTTCATTGAACTAGGTCATGGTCGCGAATTACAGACCACTAACTGCAAATTTGGATGAACTTTGCCTTCTTAAGGATTATGCAATCCTTCCAACTTCCAATGGAAATCTAACTTAATTTCTGCAAAACAACACTTAGTTGAAACATTAGATATGATCAATCTCCTTTGTCAAGATCAAAAGAGGTCCAAGACTTAGGATTAACCATCCTAGTCTAACATACTTTAATACCAATATAAAAATTTAAATAACAAAACTTATTGAAGTGCAAATATGGATTGAAGATAACTTTATTAATTTCAAAACATGATTACAATGTCGAAAAGTGTCCTATATCTATAATCTATAATTTGTCCTTAATGAAGAGAGATATAGTTGATGTTCTTATGTTGGTTTTTTATTGTAATAGATGTAAATTTAAAACCTAACTTCCCCCCTCATAGGAAGTTTCTTTAATTTATTAAATACGCCACTCATTATATGATGGATCTAGGCTTTAAACCCAACAAACTGAATAGATTAATTTTAAAATTAATTAGTAATCAATGACTTAAGGTCAATTAGGATGAAAAATAACATTATAAGTTTCGCATTAAAATACAATTTTTTTGCGATGCATTATTATAAAATATGATAGAGTTACTAATATGGGTCCTAGTCGAGCTAGAAATTAGTGAAATCTGGCCATTTGATTAAAAGAATTATATATGAATAATGCCACAATTGTATCTCTTTATTATTATTATTATTATTATTATTATTATTATTGTTGTTGTTGTTGTTGTTGTTGTTATTTTCTTGAACTATCATATGAGTATATTATTGTGTCATCATGATACACAAAAAAATAAAATAAAATAAAATGGATTTCAATTCTATTTTATATTTTATTCCTTAATTTATTCTAAAAATTAACAATGATATTTGAAAAACTTAAATATTTCATTATTTTTTTTTCTATATGAATATAATAAATAAAAAATATTAGAATCCTAAAAATACTTTGAATATATTTTATTTTATCATTATAAAACTAAATGTGCTATAAATTAATTCCTAATTTTATGAAAATCAAATTTGAGCTTCTCTTCTTATACGCATTGTCTCAAAGGCTTAAAAGGAAAGTTAGTACACATTGTCTCAAAGGCCTAAAAGGAAAATTAGTACAACTTTAAATATCAATTTGATTGATTAAAAAAATTTATTATTTATTTTTTCATTTC
This sequence comes from Omphalea diandra, assembly GCA_949677035.1. Lineage (NCBI taxonomy): Eukaryota > Viridiplantae > Streptophyta > Magnoliopsida > Malpighiales > Euphorbiaceae > Omphalea > Omphalea diandra. The sequence continues at coordinate 27,941 of CATIWR010154689.1, forward strand.
TTTAATTTTGATTTTTGAGTTCTATAATTAGAAAAAAGTATCTCTTAATGTTGATTTACATATAAATTAATTTGAGAAAAATATATTGATATATTAATACTTGAAATTAAATTTTATGTTTCTTACTCATTTTTACAATATTTCATATTTTTCCATATCTCGAAAAACAGGTCATATTATTCATTTTATTTTATGAAAATTTTTCAATAAAAATAAGAACAAAGAGATCTAGAGTCTCTTTAAAATAAATGGATTATAAATATGAAATTTAATTATAAATAAATTTTAATTAAATTTATTTATAAATAAATTTTTATGTTTAAAATGATATAACTTAAGATTTGAATCATATAATTCATATTTAAAATTAAATTTAATAAATATTTATTTTCAAATGCATGCTTAAGATAAAGAAGAGAATAAAAAATGAAAAACGGTATGGTGTTGTTATGTTAATTTTGTAAAATTAATTTAACAATTCTTTGTGCTTTAATAACATTTATATTAATTGATGTTATCCAAGTAACTATGAGACAAATCCAATAACACAACAGACCCAACTAAGTAGGATCAATAGGTCCATAAAGCTGGCTCGGCCCATAATAAGACAGTAGGCTCATGAAGCTGGCTCGACTAACGATAGGAAAGCAAGCCCACCAGCCAACTTGGCTCGACCTATGAAGTGGCGCTTCACCCATAGTTCAATCGCATTGGGAACACACGAATCACTCTGCCCACAGCTCAACATTGGGATCACACATCACTCTGCCATAACATATAAGGAATACACATTTCCTCATTAAAAAACTACATAAATTGAGCTAAAAGCAAGTAAGGCCTTCCTTAACAAGGAAATAAAACACCACTATATAAATGATCTTAGGTATCTCTCATTAACTCCTTTTACGACCTCTCAATTTACCCTTTCAACCATACAACCAACTTAAGCATTGGAGTGGACTTTGAGTCATTGGCCAATCTCTCTTTAACTTTGGTTGTCTTATAGGAAATCCAACCAAGCTAACCCCTCCAGCCTAGAAGACCTAACTGAGCCAACCTATCTAGATCCAGTTACTCGATTGACCCAATACCCAATAACAAGCCACTTAATATCATTGGTGTAGTGAACGTAGACCTACTACAATAGAGCTTCCAAACTTCAGCTATTACTTCTTCTAGTGACCTTAAAACCCTTAAACTAAGAATCAATCCACTACCCTATAAAACACACCTATCACAGAATCCCCAATCTTTGCTTCCCTAATAACGATGGGAATCAATCATCAAGTCTCACTGAAACACCAAACTATGACCCTTAAGCCACTACTAGACTGACAACCATTTATGTACACTTCACAGTAACATTGAAATGACTTAAAGCCTTAGCATAAGGGGAACCCCTAGCCACCCCCTCAGCCATAGCTATTGAGTGGCCCCAACCCCCCACTTTTGCCACCTTGATGAGAGTAATTAGAAAATGCATCTTGGGAAGAACCTAGAACTAGGCACTCAGAGACATACCATGATGTTGGAGAATCATCTTATAGACCAGTAAAAAGTCGAGCTATGCACACAGAAAGAACATACTAGGAAGAAGAGGCCTTTAGAGGAAAGTTATGGAAGCGGTCAGACGCACACAGAGCAAAGAGCATTTCACCCTTAACTACTATACCTATAACCATAATCCACTAGTCGCGAAGATAAATACTAAGCCAATGCCTTATAAATTTAAGATGCCACTAATTGAAAATTATGACATAGTTGATCCCTTGAAGCCATTTTATAAATTCTAGTTAAGGATGAAGCTCTATAACTACTCAAACATTCTGTTGTGTAAAATTTTCATCACCACCTTGGAAGGAGTCACCCAAGACTAGTACTAAGGCTTAGCTTATGGCCCCATTCACAGTTTCACCCAACTCTTCCAGTGCTTTTGTAACTAGGTTTATAACAGGCATCCCTTAAGTGAAGATCTCCTTTGATTTACATGAAATAATTAGAGAAGAAGAATTACTACAAAACTATTTGGCTAAGTTTAATAAGGTGGCCATACGGATAAATAACCTAAACCATGAAGTAGCAATAAATTTAAAACTATAGAAATCAAGGGCTCTTTGATTCCTTTAGCATCGACCCTTCTAAAAACTTCTACCCCATGATAGAGAGAAGCAACAAATTCATTTGCCTAGATGACAATCGATAGACCAACTCTATAGCCTTATACTAAAAGAGGGAAGAAAGAGGCCGAGTTAAATGCAGGAATAACAAGGACCAAGCCAGACATGGGGGATCTCACTTGGGCCCTAATGACCTAAGTGACAACTTAACTCGGTATTACACATCACTTATGGTTGTCAAAGGTAAAGTCCTCCATTGGATTAAAAGATTAGGGGAAAGGATCGAATTCCCTCGACCACTGAAGAGCTTTACCGCTAGGAACAAAGACAAGTATTACAGCTTCTATAGTGACAATGAACATGACATAAAAGAGTGCAAAGATTTGAAGAATGACATTGAAAGGTTAGTTTAACAAGGCAAGCTCAATTAATTTAAAAAATGAGCAGCCCCAAAAAAGAATAGATATGAACTCTAATAGGAAGATAACCATAGTGATAAGAGACCCCACAACAGGCAGTACACCTAGGTAATTGATGTTATAAAGAGGGAAGCTATAAGAAGAGACAACTTCATCACCATAAAAAGACAAGTCTATAAGGTGTACTCAATAAATAACCAAGAAAACCAATAGAGCCAATATTGTGCCCCATCACTTTCTTAACAACTGAAGATGATAAGAAATTGAGCACCCCATATGCAGCAACCCTGATGGTCTAAGGCAAGATCGAAAGCTACCTAGTAAACAAAAAACCTTTGACTAGTCTAAAAGAGACAAAGGTTGATGTGTAGGCTTCATTGAGCTAAACATAGAGCTAGGGGGCATGAAAGTTCAAGGTCGTATGAATGGTGGTGGACATCTCTTTTACATCCAATGCCATAATTGGCAAACCAATCCTGTATTACATGATAACATGCACTTACATTAGGTACCTCATCATGAAAATCCCTAATGAGCAAGGTGTGGGAGTGGTCAAAGGGATTACAAAAATAACTCGAAAGACATACATGACCATTCTTAAGGAGGTAAACCATGCAGTGTCTTTTAAATCACTTGATTTCATTTCTGAGGATGCCCCTAGAAATGCCAAACATGTAGCAAAATGGAAACCATTACTCATTCGAAAGGACCAAGCCCTACACATCATGAGAGAACTCGTCAAGCCTATGGAGAGAGATATTTGTTCGTTCTTACTTGAAACTCTAAACACTTTCACCTAGATTCTCTCAAATATTACAAGGATTGATCCTACGGTCATAATGCATAAACTCAACCTGGATAAATTGGTGAAGCCTATAAAGTAGAAAAGGTGAAACCATGTGCCCGAGCACCAAAAAGTTATTATTGAGCAAGTGTACGAGCTGTTGTATGATGGGTTCATCTAGGAGGTGTAATACCTAGACTAGTTAGCAAATGTTATGTCAGTGAAGAAGTCTAATGGAAAATGTATTAGTTATATGCCTAGGCTAATTACAGGATATTTTCTAAACAATTTCAAGATATTTCTAAATAATGTAATGGTTGCAATTTTATTAAATATCTTTTTTTAATTTACGACTACATGATAAATTTCATGAATAGTTAATTCTACCTAATGTCATCAAGTATGTGACTTGATAGTAAAACCTTTAGGGGTAAAGAATTTTATTCCAAACTGCCCCTAGTTGGTTATTATTATTGGGATAATAATGAAAGAAGACTAGTATGTGTTTTGATTGATAATTATATTTTACTTATCATGAATATGTGATATAAAATCAAACATATAGATACATGTTTAAAAAACATTGTATTGGACTGATCTACTATGAGAACACTACATGGATTAGTAGTCATAAGTGATTCCTATGTAATAGTATTAACTTAATCCTTTAACCTGATAATCACCATAGTTTCTAGTATGATGAACTTCATGTTTTGATATAGTCCAACATTATCTTTAACCCGATGATCATACAGATTGATATTGGACATGGAGTAAATCATATAGAGCAATATAAGTGACTGAGAAAGAATTTATCCCTCTTATATTTATAAGATATATATCTCTAGGCCTCTCGAAAAGTTAGACTAAAAAGATTGCATGATCATGTGGTAATGAATTGATAAAGGTTATTAATGTCATTTTACATCAATCTACTTAGAGATCGAGAAATAATTAAACTATATAAGAATGACATGATTCATACCTTATGTTTAATTGAGATATAATGTGATAAAAGGATTATAATACTACTTGTGAAATAGGTTAGGTCGGATTATTGACCTTCACATAATTTGGGTAGTCATAATAATGTCTTGCTAGAGGTCACTTGTGACTTGTAAACCAAAATAGGTTTTAGGCCATTGCTAACATTATGTAAACCTACAAGATCGCACACTTAGAATAGACCTAAAATGAAATTGGATTTTAGTTCTTTCTCTATTTATAATTAAAGATATATATATATTTGTGTGTGTGTGTGTGTGTGTGCATACATGTTTTAAGGTTTTCTGTATAAAATGTGTGTTCATGTCTTTCTTAAGAAAACACAACATGGAAAGAGATAAAAATCTCAGTGCTATCTTATTTGTATGGATACTTGTAGAGGACAATCATTGTTTGGCGACGTCAAGATCCAATTTCAAGCTCGATGTAGGTTATTATCAGTGTAAACCTCCTCTTAGCCTTTCAACAAATTTGCAATCTCACATATGAATTGGTAAGATTTACATCCTTTCCTTTCGATTTAATCAAATTACATGGATCCTTGATGGGATACTTTGTAGAAAATTTTGTTTTTCACTATGCATGTTCTACAAAACCCAATAGTGATATCAGAGCCACATGCGATTTCGAATGAATTGAATTTGATATTGTTCTATGTATAACTATTATATATGTGAACATGGATGTGATTGTTTGAAAATCAATTCAATGATTTGATATAAAACAAATTAGATTAAAAGGTGATTTGATTAATCTACATGAAAATGAAAATAATTTATTAATTTGATTAATGTGTTTTAGGGTTTAATGTGATTAAACGTTTTTTACAGTGTTACTTTGATTAACATGTTTGTTATTTCTTGTGATTTGTTGTTAATTCAAGCCATACAGTTCAACAAGATCTTTGTATTATGTTTTCGTCTCATTAATCATGGCAGATTGATTAAGCATTAATCAATGATAATTTGTCGCGAACATATTTATTGGAGTTATAGGGTATGTTTAATTGTTAAACATGAATAATTTGTTTTGCATAGATTAATAAATTTCACAAATCTGTTTAAGTGTTAAACAGTGATTAATTAGTTATGTTATGAATAGATTAATTAATCTAAATGATTAAACTTAATAAAATTTAGGTAGCAACTCATTTAATTGAGTAAGGTAAAACATTTACCTTTCAAGGGTGCTGCCCCTTTGACCCCTGCCAATTGACTGGCTAGTGAGACCGCTGCCAGGGGCACTGCCTTTGGGACCCTTATTAGATTCTTCATATAATTGTTTATTGCCCTAACATAATTTGTTTAACATGTATGGATGTTTTGATTATGTGTTTTTGCATAGTGCATGGCATGACTGTTTAGACTAATGCGATTGGCTTTTTGATTTCTCTATTTTTCAAGGGTTTGTAATTTTTTAAAATACTACCGCGTGCCATTTAATTTTTTTGGAATCATTTATTTTATCAGTACTAATAAAATAATATAAATTACTATTTTGTACATTACAACTTGTAATGGAGAACTTTAAGACACAAGATAGTGACTTTCGTGGCACAAGATGGTGATCTTCAAGCATAAGGTGACGAGCATTGATAGCAACTTGGGCAAATCCATGGAGATGAAAATTTACCCTTAAGATTGACCTCTTGATCTTCATATTGGATTGTGAAGATCAATATAGATTAAGGGCCATGTTATGACACATTTATTTTATTGTTATTATGTAAGGATGTTTATGATGCAATGCACGTGATGTATGATTTGCAATATAGTAATACATAATAGGTTAAAATTGGTAAAATCCCTCAAAAAGATTAAGTCATGAAAAAGTCGACCATGAGTCAAACACTTTTCAAGACTTAGATTCCTAAATATATATTATGCCAAAGAAAATTATATTAAACCATCTTAGTAAGACAAGATGGATAATGGTGATATCCACAAGTTTGAAATCATTAGACTTAACTAGGTTACCAAAACGGTTTTGAACCCATGGCATAAGATGGGATAAGTTGAGACATATGATGTCAATATCTCGTAGTTGCCCCATAAGATGTAATTGGTAAAGTGTTACCTATGTAAACAACCAAATTTTAAGTGATAAGCAAAAACTTACTTAGAATTAGATGAAATACAAATCTTGACCCACTGCATATTTTTTAGAAATTCTATTTTAAGGGTTAATGAATTGATAAAATTTAGTAGGAGTTTATATTTAATAAAATGCTTAGTGCACTATATATATGCAGTGGACCATATATATATATATATATATATATATATATATATATATATATATATATATATATATATCTTTGTTGTAGATTATGGCTTCAAACAATACTTCTAATTTGTCACTATGATCGATCCTTAAGGAGGATCAATTAAATGGGACAAACTTCGTTGACTAGTATAAAAACTTGAGAATTGTTCTCAAGTAGGAAAGGAAGGAATATGTTTTAGATCAGCCTATCCTCGAGGAGCCTGCTGTTGGTACTCCTAAAGCCCAAAGGGATGCTTACACTAAGCATCTTAATGACTCAGTGGATGCCACTTGCCTCATGCATGCTAGCATAGAATTAGAGCTTCAAAACCAACTAATGGAAATTAAGGCTTATACTATGGTGGGTCATATTAAGGAATTGTTATAAGATAAGGCTCAAATTGAAAGGTTTAATACCATTACAACTCTACTTTCGTGCAAGTTAGCAACTGGTAGCTCAGTTAGTCCTCATGTTCTAAAGATGAAGGGTCATCTTGATCATTTGTAGAAACTTGGTCTTGCCATTAGCTAAGAGTTGGCTACTGACATCATTCTCTAATATGTGCATAATGCATATGATGCATTCATTATGAACTTCAACATGCATAATATAGAGAAAAGTGTTTTTAAGTAGCATAGGATGCTCAAGACTACTGAACTAAACATCAAGAACAATACCAAAGAGGTTTTGATGGTCAATAAGGGGAAGGGCATAAAGAATAAGGGAAAGGGAAATAAAAGGCTATAAAGGACTTAAAGAAACCCAAGCCCAACCCTAAGCCCAAAACTCCAAAGGAGAAAACATGCCATTTTTGCAATGAGTTGGGTCATTGATTGAGAAATTGTAAGCTCTATTTGGGCGATTTGAAAAAGAAAAGAGACATTCAAGTTATTGCTCCAGGTGTACATATTATAGAGGTTAATTTATCTACTTTTGAATCCACTTCTTAGGTGTTGGATATTGGATATGGATCTCACATTTGTAATAATGTGCAGGGTCTAAAAAGGAGTAAATCTTTGGTTAAGGGCGAGGTGAACCTACAAGTTACAAATAAAGTAAGAGTTGCTGCCTTAGTTGTAGGAACTTATGAGTTAGCTTTGCCTAGTGTACTTGTTTTGAGATTAAATAATTGTTATTATGTGTCTACTTTGAGTAGGAACATTATTTCTATTTCTTGTTTGGACATGAAAGATTTTGAGTTTTTTTTATTAAGAATAATAAATGCTCTATTTCTTATTATGACAAGCTTTGTGGTTATGCTCATCTATCGAATGGGTTTTATGTCCTAAATCTTGAAAATAGAAATATTGAGTCCATCATAATATTGATACAAAGAAACATAAATCTAATAACTTAAATTCTGATTATCTCTAGCATTGTCATTTGGGCCACATAAATATGAAACGTATATCAAAGCTCCAGCTACATGGACTTTTGAATTTATTTAATTCTAAATCATTTGAAACATGTGCATCTTATTTATTAGGTAAAATGACTAAAACCCCTCTCACAAGGCATAGTGAAAGGGCTAATGACTTATTAGGCCTAGTACATATTGATGTATGCGGACCATTAAGTTCAAATGCTATAGGAGGTTTCTAGTACTTCATCACTTTCACATATGATTATAACAGGTATGGCTATATCTATCTTATGAAACACAAATCTTAATCTTTTGAAATGTTCAAAATTTTCAAAAATGAAGTACAAAGCCTACTTAGTAAAAAATATTAAAGTACTTCAATCAGATCGAGGTAATGAATATTTAAGCCAAGAATCCACTGGTCATATTAGAGATTGTGAGATAGTCTCACAACTAACTCTACCAAGAACACCATAGTGGAATGGTGTGTCTAAATGGAGAAATTGAACCTTACTAAATATGTTTCAATATATGATGAGTCATATAGATCTTTCAATCTCATTTTGGAGGTATGTTTTTGAAATTGCTATATTCATTCTAAATAGAGTTGCATCCAAGGCAGTTGAAAAGATGTTGTATGAGATATAGACTGGGAAATCTCCTAGTTTTTCTTTTCTAAAGATTTGGGGTTGTGAATCTTATGTGAACCATCAAATTTCAAATAAATTGCCACCTAAATTAGACAAATGATATTTGATGAGATATCCTAAACAAACTAAATGATACTACTTCTACAATACTTATGAGAACAAAGAGTTTATTGCTCACAATGGTGACTTTTTGGAAAGAAAGTTCATTTCTAAAAGAATTAGTGGGAGTAAGGTTTAACTCAAAGAAATTCGAGAACCACAAGATAGTGTTGAACCACCTATGGAATTAACAAGATTGACAAGTAGTTATTGAACCTATGCAAGTAAGGCAACCTTCAAGAAGGTCTATAACAACATGTTAGATACCTGAGAGATATGGATTTCTCTTAACTGATAATAAATAAGTGATGTTTGTAAACCAAAATGAGCCCATATCCTATCAAGAGGTTGTAGATAGTCTAAACTATAAGAAATGGCTAGAAGCCATGAAGTCTAAAATGTAATCCATGTATGATAATCAAGTATAGACTTTGATTTATCCACCTAATAGCTTAAAAACTATTGGGTGCAAATCGATTTCTAAAAAGAAAGTAGACATGGATGGTAATGTGAATACCTATAAAGCAAGGCTAGTTATAGAAAATTATAAGCGAACACATGGTATAGACTATGATGAAACCTTTTCATTAGTTGCCATGCTTAAATCCATTCTAATTCTCCTTGCCATAACAGAATACTATGATTATGAGATATAGCAAATGAGTGTCAAAACAACATTTCTTAATGGAAATCTTCTTGAGGATGGGTATATGACATAATCAGAAGGTTTTATTAATCCTGAGAATTCTAAAAAGGTTTGAAATCTTCAAAGGTCCTTATGGATTGAAGCAACTTTTCAGAGTTGGAATCTTCATTTTGATAAAGCAGTTAAAGAGTTTGGTTTCTTAAAAAATGAAAATGAGCCTTATGTTTACAATAAGGTTAATGGAAGTGCAATAGTTTTCCTTGTTTTATATGTTGATGACATATCACTTATTAGAAATGATATGCCTATTCTATAAAATGTTAAATTATGGTTAGGGAATCATTTATCAATGAAAGACTTAGGTGAAGTCATCTATATTTTAAGTATTAAGATTTATAGGGATAGATCTAAAATGCTTATTGGTTTATGTCAGAGTATATGTATTGATAAGGTACTAAATAGGTTAAGTATGCAAGACTCCAAAAGAGGATTCTTGCCAATGTCTAATGGCATAATTCTTAGCAAGACTCAATGTTCACGGACATAAGATGAACGAAAGCACATGAGTAAGATTCCATATGTTTTTGTTATTAGATCTATCATGAATGCCATGTTATATACTCAACCTGATGTCTCATATGAGTACAATGAGTAGGTACTAGTCAGATCCAGGTGAAAGTTACTAGATAGCTATTAAAAATATCTTTGAGTGCTTAAGAAGGATTAAGGATGCATTCTTAATATATGGAAGATAGGAAGACGAGCTAGTTGCAAGTGGTTACATAAATGTTAGCTTCCAGTCTGAAAATAATGACTTTTAATCACAGTAAGGTTATGTACTTTATTTGAATAGAGGTGTAATGAGCTGGAGAACTTCAAAGCAAGACATCGTGGCTGATTCTACAATATAAGCCAAGTATATAACCGCTTCAGAAGCAACTAAGGAAGATGTTTGGATTAAGAAATTTATCATTAGACTGAATGTTATTCCTAACATTTCTAATCTAGTGGACCTGTATTGAGATATTAATGAAGCCAAGATCACATCAATAGTCCAAACACATATAAAGGCATTTTCATCTCATTTGAGAGATCATTGAGAAGAAGACATGAAGATATGTATAGTGTTAACCAATGACAACATTGTCGATCCATTCACCAAATCATTGTCACTGCCAAAACATGAGAGTCATACTAAATCAATGGGTATTAGATACATTTTTTATTATGCCTAGTGTAAGTGGGAAACTATTAATTATATGAGTTATGCCAATGCTTATAATGGATATTTTCTTAATAATGTCATGGTTGCAATTTTAGTAAATATCTCTTTTATTTATAGCTAAATGATAAATTTCATGAATAGTTAATTCTACCTAATATCATAAAGTATATGACTTAATAGTAAAACATTTAGGTGTAAAGAATTCTATTCTGAATTGTCCTTAGTCGGTTATTCTTATTAAGATAATAATGGAAGAAGACTAGTATGTGTTTTGATTGATGACCATGTTTTACTTGTCATGAATATGTGATATGAAGTCAAACACATAGATATAAGTTTAAGAAACATTGTATTGGACTAACCCGCTATGAGAACACTACTAAGATTAATAGTAATCAGAGATTCTCATGTAATAATATTAACTTAATCCTCTAACATGAAAATCACCGTAGATTTCCATATGATGAACTTTATGTTTTAATATATTCCAACATTATCTTTAATCGAATGATCATACAAACTAATATTGGACATGGAGTAAATCATATAGAGCAATATGAGTGATTGAGAATGAATTTATCCGTCATATATTTATGAGAAATATATCTCTAGGCCCCTTGATAAGTTAGATTAAAAAGATTATATGGTCATGTTATAATGAATTGATAAAGCTTATTAATGTCATTTTACATCGGTTTACTTAAAGATCGAGAAACAATTGAACTATATAAGGATGACATGATCCATATATTATGTTTAATTAAGATATAAAGTGACAAAAGGATTATAATACTATCTGTTAAATAGGCTAGGTAGGATTATTAACTTCACATAATATGGGTAGTCATAATGTCTTACTAGAGGTCACTTATGACTTGTGAGCCAAAATAGGCTTTCGACCACTGCCAACATTATGTAAACCTATAGGGTTGCATACTTTGAATAGGCCTAAAACGAAATTGGTTTTTACTTTTCTCTCTATTTATAATTAGGATAATTAAAGATATTATCTAAATTATTTTAAATATCTATTTCATTTTTAAAGGTTAAAAATGAAATTAGATATTATTTCTTTTATCTGTATCTTTAAGCTATAAAGTTCTCATAAAATATTTTAATGGTTAAGATATGTGTGTGTATACATTTTAGGGTTTTCTATATGAAAAGTGTGCGTTCATGTCTTTCTTTAGAATACACAAAACAAAAAGAGGGAAAAACTCTAGTGCTTGCACACCTTGTGTTTTAGATAGATCATATTTGTGTGGATAGTTTGGAGCACAATTATTTTTTGGTGACATCTACATTCAACTTCAAGCTTGAGGTAAGGTGTTGCTGGTGTAAACCCCCTCATAGACTTTCAACTGATCTATGATCTCACATCTAAATTAGTAAGATTCAGATCATTTCCTTTCGATTTTATTAAATCACATGGATCCTTAGCGGGATACTTTATAGAAAATTTTTTTTTCACTATGCTTATTCTATAAAACCCAACAAAATGGAGGATATGTGTGGACTTTACAGATCTTAACAAGGCTTGCACAAAGGACAACTACCCTCTGCCTCACATAGACCAACTGGTGGATTCCACTATAAGGTATGAATTGTATAGTTTCATTAACACATCTGCAGACTACCATCATATCTGAATGTTTGTGTTAAATGAGGAAAAAATAAGTTTCATCACATATGAAGGCACCTATTACTATACAGTTATGTCGTTTGGCCTCATGAATGCTCCATTAGAGGCTAGTGAACCACATGTTCAAAGAAAAAATCAATAAAATAATGGAGGTATATATGGATGATATGATAGTAAAGAGTGGTCGAGCTAAAGACTATGCCATGAATCTGAGGGGAAGCCTTCAAGATATTTAACGAATACAACGTGAAGCTCAACTCAAAGAAATGTGCTTTTAAGGTTTAAGCAGGCAAGTTCCTAAGCTTCATGATCTCATAGAGGGGATAGAGGCTAAACCAAAAAAGATATGAGCAATCATTAATGTGCAACCACCCCAAATAATCAATAAAGTACAAAAGCTCAATGGAAGAGTCATAGCCCTGAGGAGGTTCACATCCTCGTTAACTTGGTGTTGCATGCCTCTCTATAAAACTATGAGAGACTTTAAGAAATTTTTCTGAAACGATGAATTCCAAAAAGCCTTTTGAAGAATTGAAGATGTTCCTCAGCTCACCCCCCTTGCTCAACCACTTTCAGCAAGATAAGTCGTTGTTTATGAACTTAGTGACTATAAGAGAAACTATAGCTTCAATACTAGTAAGAGAAGATGGAAAATAAAAGTTATTGTATTATGTCAGTAAAGTCCTTAAAGATGTCAAACTAAACTACCCTTTACTGGAGAAACTGGCATATACACTTGTCAACTTGATAATAAAGCTAAGATACTACTTTTAGGCCCACACCATCATTATCTAAACAGATCAACCCTTACAAAAGATCTTATAAAAGGTAGAAACCTTATGATGAGTAGTTGAATATGTAGTTAGTCTATATGAATTTAACATCAGATTTAAGCATCAATAGGCAATAAAGGTCCAAGTACTAATAAATTTTGTAGTCGAGCTAACAGGAGCAAAATAAGGACTAGAACTAGTCATAGAGAAAGATGAGTATAAGCTACATATGGATGAGGCCTCAGGTGCAGAAGGGGCATGAGCTGGGATAATCTTATGGGGCCCTAAATAAAGTCACCATTAGATATGTTGTTAGGCTTAGATTCTAGACCACCAATAATGTAGTAGAATATAGTGCCTTAATCACAGGGTTAAAATTGGCACGAGAGGTCTGAGTTGAACACATTTTCATATATAGTGACTCTAGATTGGTGGTCCATAAACTCCTTAGCAAATATATAATTAAACATGCCAACATGCTTAAATGTGTTAAGCATGCCAAACACCTCTTAGCCAGCATAGAGATAAAGGGTGAAAGTTGGAAGATAAAGCAGATCCTTTGGGGCAGTAATAAGGAAGCAAACATTATAGCTAGACTAGTAGCTTCCCCATAGGCTGACCTACTCAAGCGAATTATAATAGAAGAGAGAGTAGAGCCAAATGCTCTTCAGATGATTTATACAATTGTCATAGCTAAGGAAGATAATTGGATGAGATCGCTCATCAAATACTTGAAGTACAATTAACTTTTTATTGATTCAAAAGAGGCTTGAGCCATCATTAACAAAGCTGTAAATTATTTAAAGGAGGATAGGGTCTTTTACAAAAGATCCTATAACTAATCTTGGATCAAGTGTGTCTCCACAGAGGATGGGAACTATGTGTGAAAAGAAATCCATGAAAGTATCTGCGAAGCCTATGAAGCCGCTAGCACCCTAGCTAAAAAGATAGTGTTAACCAGATACTTATGGCCCTTTATGTTCAAGGATGCGAAAGACTTGGTCCAGAGATGTGACACCTACTAAAGGCATAAGACAATCCCTTGGCAGCTAGTGATAGATCAACAAATCATTGGCTCAGCTTGGCCATTCTCTCAATGGGGAATTGACATCCTCAACCCTATCCCTTAAGCTCTAGGCTAGAAGAAATTTATGGTGGTAGCCATCAATCACTTCTCTAAATGGCCCAAGGCTAAGGCCCTCGCCAGTATCCCTCAACATGAATATTAGACTTCTTTAATATTCTTTCCTCAAGCACCGAACTAAAAGAAATTCATGGTGGTAGCCATCGATCATTTCTCTAAATGGCCTAAGGTCAAGTCCTTAGCCACCACCGCCTCAACAAGAATATTGGACCACGTTTAGCCCTTCATGTTCAAGGATGCCAAAAAATTGCTTTATAGATGTGACACTTGTCAAAGGCATAAACAATCCCTCAGTAGGTTGTAGTACATCAATAACCCAATGGCTCAGGTTAGACTTCCTCTCAATGGGGAGTTGACATCATTAGCCCTTTCCTTTAAGCACCAAGCTATAAGAAATGCATAACGTTGGCCATCGATCACTTCTTTAAATGGCCCAAAGCTGAGGCCCTATGTATCATCACCTCAATAAGAATATTGGACTTCTTTAAGATGAATATAGTCTACCAGTTTGGCATCCCATAGGTACTTATCACCATAATGGAAAATAGTTCGATAGCAACTAGTTCAATCCTACTGTGCCAACCTGGCCATTAAGCTGAGATTCACCTCAGTAGCTCACCTCCAAATGAATGGTATGACTGAAGTGATTAACAAAATAATTTTGTAGGGGCTCAAGAAAAGATTAGATGATGTAGGCAGCATTTAGACGAATAAGCTCAACCATATTCTGTGAACATTTTGCATAACTCCAAGAATAACAATGGGTCAAACACCATTTTCCTTAGTGTATGGGACAAAGATGGTGATACTAATAGAAATTGATCTTCCCTCATACAAAGTCTTTCATCACTAACACAATAAAATGAGCTCTGCTTCAACTTAGACCTCTTGGCCAGTAAAAGAGAAGAAGTTGCCATTTAAATAGCAGCCCACCAATAAAAGGTGGCTTAATTCCATAATAGAAGAGTCAAAACCCAGGTCTTAAAAGAATAAGATCTAGTCTTGAGAAGAACTGATAAAACCCAAAGAAAAGTAGGAGTGAGTAAGCTTGGTGCAAATTAGGATGGTCGCTATAGATTACTCAAAGCAATTAGGCCAACAACATATAAACTAGAAACCATGGAACTTAAGCCTATATCCTACACATGGAACATTGAGCCACTAAAGAGATGTTTCATCTAAGCAACCTTTGTTGCTTCATTTTTGTAAAATGGCTTAAGCCATGCCTCAACATTATTTCATACATTTAAGAAAATAATAACAGGGTCTTCACCCTGTTCCACTCCAAACACTATCTTTTAACTCTACTACATCACATGAGGTGTGCATCAAGCTAATGAACCTCATGCATCACGAAAGATTTTTTATTAAATCATATAAAAAATGTACTAAGCTAATGAACCTCATGCATTGCAAAAGATTTTTTATTAAATCATACAAATAATGTACCAACCTAATGAACCTCGTACATCCCAAAAAAATCCCATTTGTCATTAGTACGAAGGAGGTGTCGAGAAAATGTATCTCGTACATAACTACTCCATAATACTACTTACCGAGCTAATAGACCTCATACATCACTCTTTTAAGGCATAAACTAAGCTAACTGACCTCAGATACCTAACAAAGATGCATCGACCTGATAAGCCATTTAAGCATCTGAGCTTATGAATGCATAATTATTGAGCAAATTTTTCTAATTCCTAAATCTAAATAGATTATCACTATGAGTTCTAATGGTTTAAGCCATCCAAAAGTGAGGAATGATCAGTGGATTATGATTTTGTTAACTTTATAGAAGAACATGATAATCCACTTATATTCAAAAAAGAAAGAGAGAAAAGAAAAGAACAATAATAATGAAACAAAAGACGAATTTTCATTAATTCCACAATTTATACAAAGTATAAAAGGGGTCAAAGTCTACAAAGAGGCCTATAAGCTATTCCTTTAGCTCATCCCCTCTCTTTGCTCATCCTTAATACTCTCATCTTCCTCATCTTCATCTTCTTCCTCCAACTTGGGAGAGGTTGTGCTAGGCATGATATTACTAACGAAGCCAAAGTTAAGGTCCAAATGTACCTTAGCTAACTCATTCTGCACTAGGCCACTGTAAGTAATATAACTCATGCAAATTCAGGCCATCTCTTTGTATGCCATCTTCTAAGCTTTAACCTTCTTCTTTTTCAAGCCTCTACCATTCTTAATAACTCAGAGTTCTCCTTTGATTTGCCTTTCAACATAGCTTGTAGTTTGGTAACCTTTGTTTCAGCTAAGTTCAAGGCTTCTTTTGTAGACGTTAGAGCCATCGTAAACTCTTTCACTTACTTTAGGGTATCACCATGATCCTTCTTACGAGCATCCAACTTCGTCTGAGCTATCGCTAAATGAGTCTCTAACTCGAATGCGTTTGTTGTTTGCTTCTTAGTAGACTTGATTCGTTGTTGTAGCACTGATCTAGCCGCCACCGCCACCACCATCGCCATGACCTATCAATGATAACAGCTAGAAAAATTCCTTTAAAACACAAACAAGTTAGATCGAGAACCCTACTTCAGACCATACATGGTGATAAAGTCCATTAGCTGCTTAAACCTCTGTTCTTCCTTAGGAAAGACACATATCCTCCCTAGGTCTTATTTATCATCTCATGAGAAAAGGGTGCAGTTTTTGAGCTTCCCCTTTAGGTATCTTTAATGGTTCAGGGCATGAGTTCAAATTCTTTGAAAGCATTAATAGCTTAGACTCTAAATCTAACTCCACCTCTACTACAAGATCCTGCTTTATGGGGGTTAGCTTCAAAGTCTCTAGCTCCCTTGGGATCTTTAACAAGGTGGAAGACACCATTAAAGGCATGTTCACTTCGTGCACTATGAGGTTTAATGGCATCTCTTCAATAGGGCATTTCTTGGAACCCACCTTTTTTGCTTAACCCTTTCTCCTTACTATTTCAGCTGCCTTAGCATGAGCCATCTCCTTTTAGATTCTCACATAGTCCATCTCTACAAAATAAGAGCCAACACCCATCCTTCATTTATTTGTAGTCCCCCAACTGTAAAAAAGAAAAAAAACTCATACCTAATTTGATAGTAATTTTCAGCATAGCAACAAAACCTTCCTACAATTTTAGATTTCACTACCTCTAAATATGCCAAAGGACCACTACCATTTTATAAATACTAGACTGGGAGAGCTATGACACTAGCAAGAGGAACCAAGCATTAAAACTAATCTTAATATCCACTAGTAAAGTGATAGTCGCAACTTGCCAACATTACTGTGAAAGGGACAATCAAGAAATAAATGCCATAAATGTTGAATCCCATTCCCACATAAATAGCAATTTAAAGGAAGCCTCACCCTTTATTCTTGAAGATTGACGTTAGTTGGCAAGTAATTACTACATAGCCTCCATAAGAAGGATAAAATCTTTGGAAGGAGTTTAAGTTGCCATAATTTCTTCCAACCCTTAGTCCCAACACCTGAATTCTCGACCAAAACCAAATCCCTAATAGCTTTATATCTCGATTTAAACAAATAC
The DNA here is from genome assembly GCA_949677035.1 of Omphalea diandra. Classification (NCBI taxonomy): domain Eukaryota; kingdom Viridiplantae; phylum Streptophyta; class Magnoliopsida; order Malpighiales; family Euphorbiaceae; genus Omphalea; species Omphalea diandra. The sequence goes on from CATIWR010154689.1 coordinate 45,615, forward strand.
AACCCATCTTTGTTATGTTTCCATACTAACCTATCTTATTCCATACCTAGTGGTAAAAGCAATCCTTCAATAACTTGAACATCTAGAGGCAAAAACAAAACTAGAAGTAGTGGGATATTCCACTACTTCAAGTTTGGATGAAACATATCTGTTATTATTAAAACTTTGAAACCACTAACTAAAAGGGACTCAACTTTATAACTAGGATTGGTAGGAAGCCACACATCATTCCATATACTAATAGACTTTCCACTCACTGCCTTTCATCTTGTACCTATAGTAATTGCATTTTTATCACCCTACACATTCCTTCAAATAAAATTTGGACTCATTCCAAGTGATGAAGAAAGGTATCTAACCCTGGGGTAATATCTAGCTTTGAAGATTTTAACTACCAAAAATTATGGTTTGGAAACCAATTGGCACCTTTGTTTGGCTAAAAATGCAAGATTGAAAGCATGGAAATCACGAAATCCCAAACCCCCTTATTTTTCTTCACATACAACCTTCCCTAACTTTTCCATCAAATACCCTTCCTATGCTCTCTCTCCAAACCCTACCAAAATTAATTAAGCATGCATTGTAATTTTTTACAAATATAAACAGGAATAGCAAAAACACTCATATCATATGTATAAAATAGCTTAAGCTACAGTTTTAATGAGTACCTCCTTCCTAGCCTTAAACAAAAGATTATTACCCCATCATTAAATGCATTTCCACAACTTATCCTTTAAGAATCTAAAAATCTCCCATTTACTCCTTCCCATCAGTGAAAGGAGTCCAATGTATCTATTGTATCAATCAAATTGGAAACCCCCAACACTTCGACCATCTCTTTTTTCTTATCAACTTTCATATTAGAGCTAAACATAATACCAGACTTTGAAAAATTGACTGCCAGAGCCGAATAAGCCTCATATCTTTGTAAAATCTGATGGACACTTGCACACTTCCACATTATAGTCATGAAAAAAAAATAAAGTTATAGTCGTGAAAAAAAATAAAGTTATCATCAGTAAAAATTAAGTGAGACATAATAGGGGCACCCTTACATATATGACACCCATGAATATCCCCTCTATTCTTAGCATTTTAGATGAGCCATGAAAGACCCTTTGCATATATAAAAAAAAAAAAAAAGATATGGCAAAAGGAAATCCCCTTATCTAATCCCTCTTCATTGAATAATTGGCCCAACCTTAACCCTATTAATCAAAATATTATACCTCACCAACCAAACATAAAGCATAACCCACCTGGGATCAAAACCCATTTGGACCATTATATGCTACTATTTAGTGGATTAATTTTCATATTTTTATAGTTTGTTATTCTTAGAATCCATGCATTCCCATTAAAATTGGCATAATAATAGGCTTAATGCATGAAAAATGGTGTCCTATAGGTAACAAGTGAAGAAAAGCAAAGTATAGGAAGAAAGGAGAAAATGCATGACCATGGTCTAGGCACATATCTGTACGCCTTAACAAATCAAGCAGGTAGTAAAACTAGAAGTGCATAGCCTAAATACACAGTTGTGCACTTTGAAGAGTTTAAGCCTCTGTAAGGCAATCAAAAAAGCGCACAACTATGCCTCAATAGGCACATGACTGTGCACCTTCTTAATGGCACAAATTTAGGCATATTCTTTTCCTTTTAAGGAGATTTAAGGTTCCTCTTTTAAGGGGTGTGGTTGGACTATGATTTAAGGAAGGAAATTAGCCAGAATTAGGGCATGGGAGATTGAGTGAAGATAAAGAAGTCATCCATAAATATTTATACTATTCTTCCCATCATTTTCGAAAATATGGTTGTCATGCATCTTTAGAAAATGGTTGGTGCATTGTATAACCTAAAAGGCATACGCCTATAAGTAAAAGTACCATATGGGCATATAAATTTTATCTTTTCTTCATCTTTTGGCATTATTTGTATTCAATAATAGCCTGAGTATCCATCTAGGAAGAAATAGTATATATGACCTACAAGTCTCACCAACCTTTAATCCATAAATGGTAAAGGAAAGTAATCCTTGAGGGTTATCGCATTTAGCTTCCTATAGTCAATACACACTTTTCACCTCATCACAATCCTAATAGGGATAAGCTCCTTATTACCATTCATCATAATTATCATCCCTTTTTTCTTAGGAACTTCTTGAATTAGACTAACCTGTGGGCTATTTGAAATGGGTAGATGATCCTTGCTTCTAGCAATTTTACTACTTTCTTCCTAACCACCTCATTCATATTAGGGTTAAACTGCCTTTGGTGTTCTATAGTGGGTTGTGATTGTCCTCCATTAAAAATTTATGCATATAAAGTGTAGGACTAATCTTTTTAATGTTCACTATGGTCCACCCCAAGTCTCTAATCTTATTTTGCAACACTCTCAATAGTTTTTCCTCTTGTGTTTGGATAAGCTCATTAAAAATGATAACTGAATCATTCCCCAAAAAAGCATACCTAAGTTAAAGAGGTATTATGCTTAAGTTGAAGAGGTACAAGAGTGGAAGGTGGGGCTACCTCAAGATATTTCTCATAGTCTAAAGGCTTAATAAGTGAAGAAGAAAAAGGAACATAACACATTTATAGGTTTAGGATACTTACCTTTATGGCATCTTTCTCTTTGTCTTCCCTTACACTTACTATGGCCATTATTTCAATTTCTAAGATTCCTCCCTTTTCTTGAAGGACTTCTTTAATGCACTCTTCAATGATATCAATCTTCAAGCATCATTCATCCTTCATAGGTCTTTTGATCACTTTATACATGTTAAAGATCACTTTCTCATCTCTCACTCTCAAGGTGAGTTTGCCTTCCCTAACATCAAATACAACACCCTTGTTGCTAAGAATGGTCATCCTAAGAGCAATGGAATTTCCCTATCTACCTCTATATCAAGAACTACAAAATCCATTGGGATGATGAACTTGTCTACTTTGATGAGTACGTCCTCAACTATCCCTTTAGGTTAGATGATTGAATGGTCCACTAATTAGAGAAGATCTTGGTGGGCTTTATCTCACCAATACCTAGTTTCTTGAAAATAGACAAAGACATTAGATTAATGCTAGATCCTAGATCACAAAGAGCTTTTTCATAAGAAACATGACAATATCACAAGGTATGGTGAAACTCCTTGGATCTCCTCTTTTTGAAGGTAATTTGTTAAGTAGGATCACACCACACTCCTTGGTCAAGGTGACTCTTTCACATTCCTCCAATTTGCTTTTCTTTGAAATGATGTCCGTGAATTTTGCATATGCAGGCATTTAGACAAGCACTTCCACAAACTGTATATTGATTTGGATCTTTTTAAGCATATCCAAAAATTTTATAAATTACTTGTCTAATGTATTTTGCTTCAGTCTTAAAGTGAAATGAATGAGAGGTATATATAATTTGACCTTCTCCTTAGGCTTATCCTCTATGATTGACTCTTTTTTTTTTTTTTTTGCCCACTTTGCCTTCTTCCTCTTTTCCTCATTCTCTACTTTAGGTTGAAGTTCCTTACCATTCCTCAAGGTGATGGCTTTCACATGATCTTTTGGGTTGGTTTCGGAAGAGCTAGGCAAAGTACCTTGAGATCTAAAACTAAGGGCATTGGTTATTTATCCCATTTGGATCTTAAGGTTATGGATGGATGAGGAATGATTTTTGTTGGCTTGATCTATCTTGGGCTCTAATATTCTCATATTCTTCTCATAATATTCAAACTTAGCATCAACTTTGATTATTAATTTTTCTAAGACATTTTTTAAGCTTAATTTCTTTTTTGAAGGTTGATAGTTAGGTGGTAGGGGTTGAAAACATAATGATCCTTACGTTTTAGGTTTAAGGGTATTGTTATTGGATGAAGAGAAGTTTAGGTGATTGTGCCACTTTGGGTTATAGTTATTTAGTGTGGGTTATTGGGTTGACAGTTAAAGTTCTTACATAGTTTACTTACGTTTGGATAAAAGGGTTCTCTACTTGGTAATCAATACTCTTATTCCTGCTTTCCCTATAAAAGTCACATGCAACCTGTAAGAAATGAGAGACACATCATTACAATCAAAAGCATTTAATTGTTTGGACGAGGTGGATACCTAAGCTTATAAGGTTTGGAAGGCATCTATGTTGTGAACCTTTGTTACTTTTTTTTGGTAATGTCCTCTCATGAGCTTAGTAGTTGTTGTTTGTCATTGTCCCAATCAACTCATAGGATGTATTGGTTGTTTTATCTAGTAAAGATCCCTAACTGTTACATCTATAGTGATCTTGATTTGCCCAAAAAGCCCATTGTAAAAAGTTTGTACTATTGACCATTTCAGATTTGATGGTTAGGGTAACTTCTTAAGAGATCCTTGAACTTTTCCTAAACTTCATTTAGAGTTTCTCCATTTAATTGACTAGAAATTATGATCTCATTTCTAAGCCTAGATGTTTGTGATAGAGGGAAGTATTTGCCTAAGAAGGTTTGGGAGGGTTGATCTCAAGTAGTGGTACTCCTAGGTTCCAAAGAATTTACCCACACATTCTTTTTGTCCTTTAAGATAAATCTAAAGAGGCATAGTCTTACCATATCTGCAGACATCTTATTTTGATAAATTTCATTCTTGTTTTCTTAGTTCCAAAGTCATTGTTTATATTGACTATGTAGTTATTCACTACTTACTAGCTAAGAAGGATGTAAAGCCAAGGCTTATAAGATGGATTCTCTTACTCCAAGAGTTTGACTTAAAGATCAAGGATAAGAAGGGTACGAAAAACTTAGTTGTCAATCATCTCTCTCACTTAGAACATCTCCAAGAGGAAGAGGTAGGTGTCCCTATCAATGAGACCTTCTCGGATGAGCAAATTTTCCTCTTAAAAGCTCTCTAAACTTCATGGTATGCTGACTTTGTAAACTATTTGGTAGGCGACATTATTCCTTATGACTTTAATTCCTATAAAAAGTGTTTGCATGATGTGAAATTTTATTTTTGGGATAAACCTTATTTGTTTAAAGAAAGTATCAATGGTTTTATAAGAAGGTGTGTACCAAAGAAGGAGATGGAAGACATTCTACTTCATTATCACGCCTAAGAATGCAAAAGACATTTTGGTCCATCTAAAATCGTGACTAAGGTATTACAAAGTGGATCTTTTGGCCCTCATTATTTATTGATTCTTTTGCTTTTGTCAAGTATTGTGATAAGTGTCAAACAATAAGTAATATCTTAAAAAGCAACAAGATGCCCTTGAACTTCATGATCTCTTTAATGTTTGGGGAATCGACTTCATAGGCCCTTTCTCGAAGTCCCTTAGGAACCAATACACCATAGTAGCAGTTGATTACATCTCCAAATGGGCTGAAGCTATAGCCACACAAACTATTGATGCCAAGGTGGTGCTTTAGTTTTTAAAGAGACATATCTTCACAACCTTTGGAGCCCCGTGCATGATTATAAGTGATGAGGGCCATATTTTTGTAATTGATAGTTTGAGTCCTTTCTTAAGAAGTATGAAATGAAACACAAGATTGTAACGCCTTACCATCCTCAGACAAATGGACAAATGGTGGTGACCAATAGGGCAATCAAGCATATTCTTGAAAAGACAATCAACTCTTCAATGAAGGATTGGTCATTAAAGCTTTTGGACGTATTTTAGGCATACAAAACTACCAATAAGATACTAATTAGTACCACTCTTTATCTTTTAGTGTTAGGAAAGCTTATCACTTACCAATAGAATTGGAGCACCAAGCATTATGGGCCATAAAGTTTGTAAACTTTGATTTGCATCTTGCCAATGAAAAGAGAAAACTTCAACTCTATGAACTTGAAGCCCTTCATCTTCAGGCCTATGAGAGTAATCGCATTTACAAAGATAAGACTAAAAAATGGCAAGATCACCATATTGTTCCAAAAGATTTCAAAAAGGGCTAGAAAGTTCTCTTATTCAATTCAAGATTGTGTCTTTTTTTTAGAAAGCTTAAGTCTCGATGGTTGGTCCCATTTATCCTAGCAAAGATTTATCCTCATAATGCCAATGCCATAGAGATCACCAACTCTAAGGGGGAAACTTTTAAAGTTAATGGATAATGATTAAAATTGTACTATGGAAGAGATGATATGCCAAAAGGGGAGACTTTTTGTTAGAAACCAAGGAAGCACTAAATAGGAAGATACACTCTAACTTAAAGGACCAATAACAAGAGCTCACCTTAAGAAGTTCAAAGGTGCTTTAGGAATGTTCGTGCAAGAGGAAGTCAAGAAAGCAAACCTTGAAACAAGTGTTGGAGCAATTAATGGATCTTTTTAATGGCAACATAGTCATTTTTATACTTCCATTTCATATTTGGATTTTCAAGATAAACTCTACAAGTCCAATTGTACAAATGGAGAAAATTGCACCAAAAAGTTCCAAAAAGTTTTAAGAACTTCTAGAATATTCTAAGAAATTACCAAAAATATTTCAAGCATCTTTTGGTGGAAGATGGTAGAAGAGGTCAATAAAATCAAGTCAAATATCTTCCAAGATAAGCAAAATCTTAAGAATATTCTTCTTTTCCTTTCTTTATTGGTTTATACTTCCTCTTTATAAAAGGATTCCTTTTGTTTCTTGAATTGAATAATTAGTTAATTTCTTAGGAAGATGACTAAATTCTTATTTAGTTTATTTCTTATTTTTAGAATAGGACTTGCATCTTTTATTCCTACTTTGTAAACATTGTAATGCCTGTAAATAGGTCATTCAAACTATGTTTTTGGCATTCAATCTTTTCAATATAATTCTAATTTCTTGTGAGAAATTGTTCTTCTCTTTGGTTCTTGAAAGAACTAGGTGAAGTTATTTAAGTGAGGGATTAAGTAGTTTTACAAACTTGTTTAATTTTAAACATAAATATGACTTAGTTTAATTATTTATAACTTATATAGATAGATATAACTTATCTAGAGGTCTAGTTGGGAATTAAAGTTCTTTGCTTGATTCTTAAACATTCCCTAGGCAAAGGTAACAACATTGAATATGGGTTTGGGATAAGTTATCCATGTTTGTATCACTTTTCTCCTTCTAAATACCTCTACATGATCGTCAAGCATAAGGGTCAAGCTAGAGACCTTCAACTAGCATATCATAGAGCAATCCCTCACTTTTTGTCTTTCTTTTTTCTTTATATGTTCCATTATGTGTCTTGATTATTAAAGGATCTCTTCTGTGTTGCAAGCTAAAGTACAAGGAACTCAATATTCAAAGCATCGAGTTTAGGGAAGTTCTCTTTAACACTTGTCATTGCTTTTTATATTGATTCTTATGTTAATTAGTTGTGTTTTTTATGCTTGTTTTAATTTGACATGTTTCTTTCTATTTTTGTGGTGATTTTTTTTATGAAAAATGGTTAAGATGAGTATATGGTCACAAGCAACAAGACTCTTGGCCATTAGGATGATCAATTTCATAAAAACCAGTATTGTGAGCAATCACACTGCCAAATCGCACAACCATGCTTCGAGGATTCACCATGGGGGTAGTAGCTAGGCAGTGTGCATGACCATGCATGTAAAGGCATTATAAAGCAGTAGCTAAGCATTGTGCATAGCCAATTTGCACACATGTGCGCCTTGACTCGCTTGGCCTTATTCTTCATAACCCAGAATGCATGGTTCTGCATTTTAAGCACATAGTTGTGCACCCTTTGAATTTCCATTTTAAAAACACTTGTCCATTCATCTTTTCCATATTTTCTCTTCACCTAACCCTAACACAGTCATGTTGCTCTTTTTTTCTTAAAAATTAACCTTCTAGCATTTAAAATCCTATCAAATCTCCTTCTTTCTTTTTCAAATTCAATGCTTACCATGTCTAAGCACCTCAAAACCATCGCAAAGTGGAAATTTGGGTCTTCAAGCATAACTCCACCTTTAGGTGCTCCACTAGTCTTTGGCTATGATGAGCACAAAAAAGGTATGAGATTCTTTATAAACGTTTTATCTTCCCTACTAAATTTTTGGATTTGAGATCCTTAAAGGAAATGGGTTCGATAGATACCATCCTAGAACACTTAAGGTCCTTCAAAAGGATAACTTTGTTCAACTTTATATCAATTCTTATAAAAAGCTCACCTATGAGACTTTAATAACCAAGAAGTATAAACCTTTTTGACTGGGACCTCAAGGGATGAGGTTAAAGTGAGCAAGATATTGAAATTAAAATACCTTTTCATGTGATATATTTATCTCTTATTATCCTATTTTGTCACTGGTCGGCATAAGAGCAATAGTATGGTGAACCAAACTAAACTTTTCAACCTTTGGTGCTTGAAATTTAACCACCGAATCAACACTGCTTAGTGGATTGTAAACCATATGAATGTTATGGCCAAGAGGGATTTGGGGGGATTTTTATGAGAGGTTTCATTATTATAATTGCACACTATTTGCACTTATATGAACCACAAAACACCTCACTTTGCTAAAGCCTTGAGCTTCATTTACTTGTCTTATGATAATATGCTCTGCATTGGGCTTATGAAGAAGGATGAGGATGGTTATGTATTGATCCATTATCAACAAGAAGCAAGGGTTGATGATGATACAGATAAGGGTGATGCATCATGGAACATGCCCATCATAGAGTCTTCCTCTCATGACCTCAACTATTATCCATAAGTCGTTTGGAAGAGGTCTTAGTGTCGATGGAATCGTAGTTAGAGCATATGGATAATCACCAATCTATCTTCGAGGAAGAGGTGCATGGACAACCTGACTCGGATGGTTAATGTGGTTAGGTGTGTGCGAGCATACTTTGAGCATATTAGGTTTCCTCTTGTTTTTGTTTGTGTTTTTATTTTTGTTATTTTTCTTTTATGACTATTATTATTTTTGTTAATGTTTTCATAACTTTATGGATGTTTAGGTTTCATACCTTAAACTTATCTTATGTTGGTTGTCACTTGTGGAGAGCACTCCTAATTTTGCACTTCCTATAATATGTGTCATTGTCGCATTTTGGCTATATATATATATATTTTTTGTGATATTTTAATGCATGACATATTGTTCTTTTATAGATGCTTATGCTTTGCTAAAGAATCGCAGTTGTGACGATTATTCTCCTTAACTTCTAAAGGGAAGTCCATATTTTAATGCATTACATATTTTTATTTTTCAATCAATAAGGATAATGATGTTTAAGTTTGGGGGTTTTTCTTTTGAATTCTTCATTCTTGATTGCATTTAGGTCTAAGCTTAATAAAAGTTTGCTATTGTGTCTTCAAGTAATTCCTTTTGAGCTTGATGACAAGTTAACATATTTTTATGGTTAGTTTTGGTTCTTGGTTTTAAGGTGAAAGATCAATGAAGAAAATTTATAATCTTTGTTTGTAATTGCTTAATTAAATTTTCATTGTGATAATGACTTGAGCTTAACAATCATGTTTTTATTCAAAATTGGTTGAACACATTAGAAATCTTATTCACTCTTAGCAAATTAGAAATTTGTACATATGCTAGAACTTACTAAAACAACTTTTAAGGTGAAATCCTAAAACTTGGCAATCTTAGATAAATGATTAAGGCATTCTTTGATTGCCCCATTATTTCCCATCCATACCTTGATTTACATTGACCCTAGTCACTCATTTTAAGCCTTATCAAAATACTCCTTAGAGAGTATTGATAGCCTTTACTTTTTTTAAACTATAACCCTCATTATAACCATATAACCTAAATAACCTTTTACCTCCCCTATCAAGAGAATGAGTTAGAATATGGTTATATGATGGTGTAAATTGTTAATTAAATGTATAATTACAAGGGCAAGAAAGGCATGCTAGTTGTAAAAATGTGAGCATAAAATTTAAATCAAGTTTGGGGGTGGCAAATATGAGAAAAAAAAAAACAACAATGAAAGAGGACTAGCCATTGTGAACAAGTATGCATATGTGTGGATGTATGTTTAAAACATCTTATAAGGAATGAACATGATAGATGCACTTATTAATTACAATTACAATTTGCATTATTAGTATAACTCATGTTTTGATATCATTCTCTTGTCTTTGGACTTGACCACTCTTTGGTAGTTTTAACCCTAAGCCTTACTTTACAAGCTATTAAAGACCTCATGATTCTTAAGGTTGTTAGGTTCTACACTAGTGGAGAAATGTGAATTAGTTTTGCTTATGGTCATATGTGATTCCTAGGAATCAAGGAAGAATCTTGCTTAAGGTGAGTGTGAAAGAGAATCAAAGTCATGAATAAAACTATAATGTTGAGTCACACACACATTCTTTTGTGTTTGATTGATTGCGAATGATTGGCTTGGAACTAGTTATTTTCTTAAATGAAATTGCTTGAGGAAGGGAAAATATGATTATAGTTAAGATAAATTTTATCTTTGAAACTCTTAATAATTAATTCTAACCATAAGAGATGTTGATTTATGCATTGGTAAAAAAGATGATTGCTTGAGGATAAGTAATTATTCAAGTTTGGGAAATTTTGTTTACTAGATTAATTTTGATATTTTTATAGTTTATTCTTCTTATAATCCATGCATTCCCATTGAAATTAGCATAATAATAAGCCTAATGCATGAAAAATAGTGTCTTTTAGGTAAAAAGTGAAGAAGAACAAAGTATAGGAAGAAGGGAGAAAATGCATAACCATATGGTCTAGGCACACAGTCGTGTGCCTTAACAAACCAAACAGGCAGTAAGGCAAGGAAGCACACGACCTAAACACACAGTTGTGTGCCTTGAAAAGCTTGAGCCACTATAAAGAAATCACAGAAGTGCACGGTCATGCCTCGATCGACATACGACTGTGTGTCTCTTTAATGGCACAAACGTAAGAAAATATTTAGGCAAATTATTTTCCTTTTAAGGAGATTCAAGTTTTCTCTTCCAAAAGGCGTGGTTGGAGCATGATTTAAAGAAGGAAATTGCCCAGAATTAAGGCATAGGAGATTGAGCAAAGGAAAAGAACAACGTGCAATAAGAAACTAAAGAGAGAAAAGGTGTAATTTAGAAACTTTAGTAATTTAGAAACTTTAGTAATTTAATATATATATATATATATATATATATATATATATATATATATATAATTAGAAATTAAATGTAAATTTAATAAATTAAATAATTGAATAAGTTTATGAAGTTTATTAGTTTATGTGTAATTTAATTATATTTGAGAAATCGTAACATTTTATGACTAATTTTTAAATTAAAATTTAGAAATTTAATTGTATTGAAATTTAAGTGTAATTTAATTACATTTATGAATTCAATTATAATTTAATTAAATTTTATAAATTTTATACATTTAGTCATATGTAATGACTAATTTTAATGTAATTTAATAAAAAATTATACAGTCATGTGTCATGAAATTAAATTTTAGAAATTTTAATAAAATTTAGTAATTTAAGTGTAAGTCATGAAAATTTTAGAAATTTTCAATTAAATTTTAATAACTTAAATAAATTTGAGAAATTATATGAATTTTAGAAATTTGAGTAATATTTAATGAATAATTTAAGTGTAATTTAATTAAAATTTAAAAATTTAAGAGTAATAAAATGAAATTTTATAAATTTTAATTAAATGTATTAACATAATGTAATTTAAGAAAATTTTAATTAAATTTTAGTAATTTAAGTGTAATTTAATTTAATTTACAAATTATTAAAATTTTTAAATAAAAATGTTGTTAGTTAAGTGAGTTTTTAATTTGTGAAATTTATGTAGTTTACTTAAATTATAGAAATTGTTTAAATTTATTGTTATTTGTCATTTATAATTTTTAGTTTCCATTTTGTTGTTAGGTTGAAATCTGTTTTCCTAAAGTTTATGATTTTTGTGTTCTAAAATGTAAGTGTTTAATTTAAAAGTTTTTGTTTAATAGCTTGTATGTTAAAAAATATTTTTTTCATTGAATAAAAAAATATTTTTTTCATTCAATAACTGATATGTTAAAAAATATTTGTATGAATGTATCTTTATAAGCAATAAATTATAAATTTTATAAAATTGTATAATAATAAGATAATAATATTGAATAAAATATTCAATAAATGCAAAAAAGATAGAAGTTACTTAAATTTGAAAACAGAAAATATTAAAAAATATTAATTATCAAAATTATATTGAATTGAAATGCAAAAAAAATTATGAAGTTTATTAATTAATGACATAAGATATAAATAAAAAATTCTTCTATATAAAAAAATCATTCTTGAAATTGTAATGTTTCAAGGTATTCCATAAAATATAGTAATATTCTAAATTATAACTAATCTTCTCTATAAATTAAAATTAATTATGAATGTCATAAAAATACTAAAAAAAATTAATTATTGAAATGGTTGTAAAATAAAAAAAAATAGAAAACTAACTAAAAATTTACTTATCCTAAGTTTGCCCAAAAATTATAAATTATAAAAAAGAAAAAATTTGTAAATTATAAAAAATTTCATAAAAATTTAAAGTACATTACGAATGTTATAAAAGACTTAAAATCTTAATTGTATTAAATATCTTTAAAATTTAAAATATAAAAAAATTTATTATCCTAAATTGGCCACTAACAAATGCAAAGTGTGTAAATTATAAGTAATATTTTTTAACAATTACAAGTTAATTTTGAATACCATGAAATAACATAAAATTAATAATATACCCGAAAAATTTCATAAAAATTCAAAATTTTAAAACATTAATAATATTCAATAAAAATTTCAAAGGTTTCCAAAAAATTAATAATACCCTTAAAATTTTCATAAAATTTCAAAGTTGAGATAAAATAATAATGTTATATAAAAAAAATAGAATAGATGCAAAGTTTAGAAAAAATTAACATTATTAAGCAAAAACTAAAATTTCAAAACTTTATTGTTCTATTTTTAAATATTATATTGGACTTAATGTTTATTTGAAATTTTATTTTTATTTTTATTTTTATGAAAAGGACAATACCAAAATAATATGTAATTATTGTGAATGCGTGGAGAACTTGTGATCCCAAGGCATTGATCTCATTCCTCTACTTTGAATGATATGTTTTGAATGATAACAAAACAATGACAAACCCAAGAGAAGTTCTAATGAATTGTATTTTTAGTATTTTTTTTATATCTTGTGGGGGGAGAATGTTGTGATAATACTTGGAGAATATGTGACCCCAAGTGTTTTTGTATAAATGGTGTAGTTTGGGACAACCAACAAGGCATAAAGAAGTTCTAACAGGTATTGAACAACTTCCAATGGGCATAGAGAATGTCTCAACAAACGTTGGCCAAATGTTTAGATGAGCTATGCTCTTTGGACCTCACAATGAGCGTTATCCTTTCGAAATGGGCATTAGAGAAGTGCCCTAGGTGGAGTTGTGTTGAACCTCACCACAGGCATTGATTTAGCCAAGCAACAGGCATTGCATATTCATAATAGGCGTTGGAAAAGTGCCCAAAATTGAGCTAAAACTTCTAGAACTCAAAACGGGCGTTAGCTCTTCTCAACAGGCATTGTAGGAGTTTCTAATGGGCATTGAGAATCCTTCAACAACCGTTGATACATGTGTGCGGTTATTGAAAAACACAACACCAAGTTCAAGCTTTCTGGGAAATTAATAATAGACATTGATCATATACCAAATGACCCTAAAAGAGCCCCTGGAGAATCACCCTTCAGCCTAGCCTATGGCATGAAACTAATAATGCCAATAAAGATCGACATAAACAACCCTAGAGTGCAACACTTTTGACCCAGATGTTAACAATAAAGGGGCAAAATTACACATTGACCTACTTAAAGAATGCAGAGAATAAGTAGTCATTTGAATAATAGCCTACAAGTTAAATGTTGTTTCATATCACAACAAAAGAGTTCACCAAAGTTCCTTTCAAAAAGGCGATCTTGTACTTAGGAAGTTGAAATATGTAAGGGAAATGCTACAATAAAAAAACTTAGAGCTAACTAGGAAGGACCATACCTAGTCCAAAATGTGACAGAAAATGTAGTCTACCAGTTAGCAACACTAGGGGGGACAATCAATCCCAAGGTTTTGAAATGTAGAAAATCTTTATAAATACTATCAATAAAAGAGGTATTTCAATATATATAGTGCATAAAGGGTTTGATCCCTTTAAAAGCCTTAATGTTCTTTATTTTAACAATAATAAAGGTTCAATTCACCTAAAAAATCATACAATTCTGCTATAAGGTTCAACCAACCTTAAAGGCCATGAACAAAGAATATGGATTCGGTTCAACTAGTAAAACAATTAAAGTCAAACATAAAGGTTCAGCTAATATAGAAAGCCATAAAAAACCATAAAGAAATCAAGGGTTCAACTCTCCCAAAAAGCCATAAAAGTATGGATTTGGCTCTCGTTCAAAAGCCATAAAATTTTTACCAAGTACAAGATCAACTCTTATAAAAGAAGATTACCCAATCTGTAAATATTCAGTGCTTCATAGGTATTCATTACCCTTAGTAATAAAACATGACAAACCACTAGCAATGCTAAAGGCAAAAATAAATGCAAGTTTTCATCACCTTGGGAAATCTAAGTATGAAGTGTTAGTTCTACATAAAATCTAGAACATTCAATTGAAAGATCATTCCATCCAAATAGAGTAAGGATTACTATAACTTGTTCAAATGATAATTTTAAGTTATTAGATTTGAGAGGTAACTATGCATCCAATTATCTTACTTAGACCTTTTAAAGGGCTAAAAATACTTCTACATGATTCTTTTACTTAGTCAATATCTAAGAATGTTATATGTCATTATTTCTTTATAAATATTAAAGGATATCTCTATTATCACTTGCTTTAAGTTACCTGTTGTCCCTAGGTACCAAGAAGGGAGGTTGAATTGGTGAATAAAAATTTCAAGAACAAAGATAAAGCGAGAGGAAAAAGTAGAAGAGAGACAATCAATTTATAGTGGTTCGGGTATAAGTGACCCTACGTCCACTCCCCAATTAATTAATTAGGTATTTCACTATCTCAATCGTGTTTTCAAGCTCACACCCAACTTATACAACTTGTGTTTTGATGGCTAACACACAACCTTACAACAATATATTTTCTAGGCTAACACAAAATCTCATTCAAGTGTTTCACTAGGCTCACACTTAAACCTTTCTAGAAGTGTTTTTACAGGCTAACACAAAACCTTACTACTTAGTGTTTAATGCTCACACCTAACAATCACAATTTCATAAAGAAGATGAAGAAAATGAGTAGCAAAGATTGAGAGCTTTAATCACTTGTAATAAATTCCTTAGCAACCTTCTTCATGGCTGTTTGGTGGAGTATTTTATAGCA
>CATIWR010154692.1:0-15886 GCA_949677035.1 Omphalea diandra
AATAGCTCTTCATCTATATCATCTACTTCATAATCTGAATTAGAGTGGGAGGATGTACTTACCTCTTGTGAAGAGTCCCCTAATGTTATGAATCATATGTTAGCCACCTCTCCTTCTTCCTCTTCTTCACTTGAGTCATCATCCCAAGTGGCGGAGAAGCTTTTCTTCTTTTCTTTGTCCCATCTTTTTTTCTTCTTAAAGTTGGGACATTCATGCTTCATGTGCCCTTGCTTGCCACATTCATAGCATGTGACATCATTTGATCTTTCTTTTGGGCTTTGGGCTGATTTCTTAAAGACGCTTCTCTCCTTTCTCCTTTTTATGAATTCCTTGGTTCTCCTTGAGAGCATTGCTAGCTCTTTTCCTTCTTTATCACTATCCTCTTCACTTAAGGATATGTCTATTTCTTTCTCCCTTGTTGAAGCTTTGAGAGCCATGGTTCTTTTTTCTGATTTTTCACCTTGGCCCCTTAGCTTCTTCATTTGCTCATCTTTTTGAATAGCCAACTCATAAGTCGAGCTTGCCAATGAGCAAATCTGTTGGAACCTTTCCAATCTCTAGATTGGACTCTTGAATACTACACACCCTAGCCCCAAATTTGTCAAGAGGAAGAGTTTTAAGGATTTTGGTGTTTACCTCATAATTAGTGAGTGTTTTTCCAAACTTCTTCATATTGGTGACGATGGACAAGAGGCGATTTGTCATTCTGTTATGTTTTCATTGTCCTTCATCATGAAGAGTTCCCATTCGGTGACATACATCTCCAAACAGCTTGACTTGACTAAGGTTGTGCCTTCATGATAGTTCTCTAAGGTCTTCCATATGGCATGTGCAGTTTGACAATGTTGTACTCTCCCAATCTCTTCTTTTGAAAGTGAACTTAGGAGAATGATCATTGCTCTCTTGTTCATGCCATTTGATTTTCAGTGAGCTTCAACCCATTCATCCCTTGGGATTAGTTCTTCATTGCCATCCATAACTCTCGTAGGAGGCTTCCATTCCTTGATTACCACATCCCAAAGGTCCACCATATCTATGTCTAGGTAGATTTCCATCCTATATTTCCAATGAGTATAGTCTGTTCCATCAAAATATGGCTTTAGCTGTGAGTGGTTTACTTCTTGTGCCATGATCTTGTTTCACCTAATAAAGGTTTGATTTGTGAAAACCTTGCTCTGAGACCACTTATTGTCTCTAGGCACCAAGAAGGGGGGTTGAATTGGTGAATAAAAATTTCAAAAACAAAGATAGAAGGAGAAGAAAGAGTAGAAGAGAGACAATCAATTTATAGTGGTTCAGGTATAATTGACCCTACGTCCACTCCCTAATTAATGAATTGGGTATTTCAATATCCCAATGGTGTTTTCAAGCTTACACCCAACTTATACAACTTGTGTTTTGATGACTAACACACAACCTTACAACAATGTGTTTTCTAGGCTAACACAAAACCTCACTCAAGTGTTTCACTAGGCTCACACTTAAACCTTTCTAGAAGTATTTTTACAGGCTAACATAAAAACTCACTACTTGGTGTTTAATGCTCACACCTAACAATCATAATTTCATAAAGAAGATGAAGAAAATGAGTAGCAAAGATTGAGAGCTTTAATCACTTGTAATAAATTCCTTAGCAACCTTATTCATAGCTATTTGGTGGAGTATTTATAGCCAAACTTCACCAAAGAGACGTTGCAGATCATAGCTCATCAAATCTTTGAGAGATGCTTGACAGATTTTGCATTAAATGCTTATCAGGATGAAATTGCGGTAGCTACTGCCTTTTGTGGTCGCGAAATCCAAATTCTTCAAGGGAAACCCCGTTTGTGTCTAACGGCTAGTCCACGTGGCAGCTTCTTATTAGTTCACCAGGAAAATATAATCGTTGTCTTTTACCTACTTTCAGAAGTCGTGGTCGCGAGTTTTCTTGCACAAGCCGCGATAGAGAACGCGAATTCATCTGCCAAAGAAGTCATCTTTCTTCTATAGGATTCGCGGTCGCTACCTGTAAGATGCCTCTGCCAAATTTGACTTCCAACAGTCTTCTAGGACACTTGTCAAGTTGTGGTTATGGATTTGCTTCCCTCTTGAGTTACTTTGAAATTCTCGGTCGCGACTAAGGCGTGACTTACACTACGAATTCATCTGTCACAGAATGGCTTCTTTTTTTCCATCGGTCGCAGTCGAGAATGGCTCCGCGATTTCGCCTGCTTGAATTTTAGCATGTCTTAACATGTGTCGCGGTCGCGAATCCTAGATTGCGGTCGCGATTTACATGTCACTTTGGAGTTTATCAACTTCTTTCATTTCTTCTTAAGAGATTGATTCATTTCTGCAAAATCAACATTTATTTGAAATATTAGTGATGATCAATCTACTTTGTCAAGATCAAAAGAGGTTCTAAACTGAGGATTAATCATCCTAGTCCAACAGTCATCAATCGAACACAAACTAATCTTCATTCATTATTATCCCAATAATAATGAGCAACTAGGGACAATTTAAAATAGAATTCTTTACACCTTAAGGTTTTACATGTTTTATGATATTAAGTAGAATTAACTATTTATGGTATGTATAATTTAGTTGTAAACAAAATATAAAAAGATATTTAATAAAATTGCAACCATAACATTATTAAGAAAATATCTATTACAAGAATTAACGTAGGACATATAACTAATAATAAATCCCACCTTGTTGCGAAGGAATATGCATAGCAAAAGGGAATTGATTATGAAGAATCATTTTCTCCTATTGTAAGGTTCACTTCAATACATTTGATCTTGGTTATCGTAGCAAGCATGGACCTAGAATTACATCAAATAGATGTTAAGACTGCTTGTCTCAAAGGAAAACTAGACGAATAAATGTACATAAAACAAGTAGTAGGTTTCATAGTAAAAGTTAAGAACATAAAGTTTATAGATTCAAAAAGTCAATTTATGGCCTTAAGCAATCTTCAAGGCAATGGTATATTTGATTTCATAATGTAGTAATATCTTATAATTTTAAAATGATTGAGGAAGATCATTACATATATCTAAAAAAGGTCCAAAGAGAAGTTTGTGACTATGTCATTATATATGGATGACATTCTGATAACCAAAAATAATGTGGAGTATGTTAAAGAGATTAAAGGATGGTTGTCATCCAATTTTGAAATGAAAGATATGGAGAAGCAGTATATATATTTAGAGTTAAGATTTTAAGAGATCATTCAAGGAATTTAACATCTCTTTCACAAAAGTTGTACATTTAGAAAATCTTTGAGTGATTCAATATGCAAGATTGCTATAGATACTTCCATTGGAAGAGGTGAAGTCCTTAGCCAAAGGATGTGTCTTGAAACATCAGTGGAAAGAGAGCAAATGAGCAAAGTTTTATACTTAAGTGCAATTGGAATGCTATGATGTGTACTATACCTAATATTTGTTATGTTGTTGGTCTAGCCAGTAGATATTAATCCAACCTTGATAAGCACATTAAAAAGCAGTGAAGATGATATTAAGGTACCTCAAGGGCACAACTAATTATTCATTATGTTATCAAGAAAAAGATATGCATTTAAAAGGTTATACTGATATTGATTGGGGAGAAGATTTAGATGAAAGCAAATTTATCTTTGGATTTGCCTTTTTACTTAATAATGGTGCCATATCTTGGAGTAGTAAGAAGCAACCATGTATAGTTCTATCAACAATGGAAGCTGAATTTATGGCATTTTCAGCTACTATGCAAGAAGTGGTTTGGTTACAGAGGTTTTTGGAACATTGACAAAAGCGGAAGATGTTATAAGGCCAATTCTCATTAATTGTGATAGTCGAGCTACTATAGCATATATGAAAGACCCAAAGTCTTATGTAAAAGCCAAACACATAAATATCAAATACAACTTTGTGAAAGACGTGGTAGCATGAAAAGAAGTGAACATGAAGTACATTTTCCACTCACCAAATGGTTGTGGATTCCTTTATTATGCCCATTCCCAAAGTTACGTTCTTTAGATATGTCAAGTCATTAAAGTTACATAGATTTTAAATGTACTTGTAAAACAGTTTTCCAAAGATATTCACATGTGTGTTTTCTTTAAGACATCAATAAATTCCTTTTTTAAAAGTTTCTAGATTTATGTATATATGTTGTATAATGTGCATAAGTACATATGTTAAGTACATATTTGATATGAGAAGTATGTTGCACATATATTGGATTGGCCTTCTCACACAGATAATCATCTTTGTTACCAAGTGTAAACAAAGATGAGACAAATTTAAGTTATATTATTTGGGTGATAATAGAGAGTAAAATACTTAAATTTAAAATGTCGCCTTTAAACATGAAATAAAGTAATCTATTGATAAGTTGCATCAACTTAAGATGGTTGTTGTAAAACATCACTTAATTTGTGAGATGCTAAATTTGAGTTGTGATGAATATATTATAAAGAGTATGTTGAGAGAACTCATAATTAGACATTATGTGTGTCTAATTACAATTTGTATGATATTTATAATTTGTAAGACATATGCTCTATGGGAAAGGAGATGATCTCGTAACATGTAATTTATACCACATATGCATAATTCAATCAATTGAAAAAATAAATTAAATAATTAAATAACTTTATTTAGTGTGAATCCTCAAGTTTATAAGTAATCTCATATTGATATCCTTTTGACTCAAGTATGTTCTCAGAATTAGTGTTTAACATTTATTATCTTAGAGTGTTGCCAGAAGATCATGATTTGATTCAATTTAATGGAGCATCTTTAGAAAAGCAAGTTAAATAAGAATTGTGGAGTTTGAGAAAAAGGAAGATCATTTTGTATTATCACATTGACATGTATGATCGAGAATAACAAAGATGCTATCGAAATATGCACAATCGCATGACTTATTTAACGAGTATGAACCTCATAAATAGAGAAAAGAGTTGGTTACATCATGTATGAGTAGGAGATGTTGGATTTCTATGTCGCGCACTCATGATGTGACCCGACTCAAATCCACTAATTATTATTATTATTATCATTATTATTATTATTATTATTATTTATTTATTTATTAATTAATAATAATTAGGAAGAGTGATAATTGTTATACAGTTATCTAAAGGGAATAGAGTTGTATTTAAATGTGAAGATAACTCCTAAATAAAAGGAGATAATATAACGTTGTTATCAGTAATTATTCTTTCCTCTCTTTACGTTCATTCTCTTGGTGAAAGAACTCTCCCAAATAGAAAAACTAAAAACTCTGTCTCAAATTCTCTTACGTGGATTGCGTAAGAGGTAAGTAATCTAAGTCACAGAAATTAATTTTAATTTGTTATTTAGTTTAATGCGATTGAAATTCTACTTGTAAATGTCTTGGGCACGATTCATCGATTTCTTAGTGTAATTCATGGGTATAATCAATTCTAACACTTGTATTTATTGAAATATCTATAAAACTCTATAATGGTAAGGTATTTATTTATATTCATAAATTTATATATATTTTTGTCTCTTATTCATATAATTAATTTTATTTGCATATTTATATGCAGATGCAGTTATGATATATACACTTCTTCAACAACAATTTTTATTTATCACCAAATTCCAAAAATAATTAAATTTAAGCACAGGGTATTTCGTTATTTTTTCATACATAATCTTTCATTGGTATTATATATATTCAATTAAAAAATAACTTTTTCAATATCGAACTCCCTGTTGAGATTTGTTTTTTTTTCTAAAAAAAAAAAAAGAACCTATCGATCAATTGATCACTAATCCATAAAACAAATAAGAATGTTGGTATAAAATCTGTTGGAGAACAACTCGCTCTCAATCTCCATGAATAAGATTACTCTATATTTGCGTTAAAATCGTCTTTCCTGAACCTATAGGGTACAAATTTTACATGTGAAGAAGTGATAAAAAAAATGTTGATCTATTGATAGACTGGTGGTATAAAGATTGTCCGAACTGTAAGAGTAGCACAGAGACTAACAATGAACAACATGGTGAAAAAAATAAATGCAAAGCTATAATGAAACAAATATGGTGCAACAATAAATGCAACATTCTAAAAGAGCCTCTAGTACCTTTTATATATATATCAGTATTCCATTATAATAGTTCATGCATTGTATAAAATATATATTTTAGTAAATAATATTATCATAGGTACCAATTGAATTTTGAAGTGGAACATGAAACTGAAATCGAATGCTTAGCAACCAATATCATTGGTCTCCCATTAAGCAGTCTAATATAAGCCCATAGATAGGAACACGATTTCATCCTTTATGACAAGGATTTATTATGACAAGGATCTATGTACTCAAAATTTATTTCCATTGATAATAAATTCAACATTTATATGTAAATAATTGTGTTATTGATTGTCAAATGATATTATAACTAATTAAAAATGACCTAATAAGATTTAAGTAATTTGAATTTTAATGAATCTAATAGAGTGAGATTTAATGTGAATAAATCTAGATAATTCCTGTTTTGTGATGAGTAAAATTGAAATTACAAAAGATAATAAAAAAAAGTTAGCTCTATGTTTTATCCTTTTGGCATCCATCACATGAAAGAAAACTAAGGTATCGTTTGGCTTGTAACATTTCATATAAATTTGAGTTAAATCCACCATTTGACAAGCCAAAAGACGTCACAATTCAGAGATTTGTAAAATTCATCATTCTCCAAAATTCTTTATTTTAAGAATTTTCACTTTCCCAACTAGAAGATGAGAAAGTTCAAATCTATCATTTTTAATAAATGATAAATTTTATAATATTATTTTATTTCAAGATTATCCCTAACAATCCATAGTTTTTATATTCAATTCAAACAATGGAATTCTCAAAATCTATTGATTTTATTATCCATTGATTTTAAATTCATTGATTTTGTCAGATCTATGGATTTTAAATTTCTTCAATCCAAACAATACCTAAGAGAAAAACTAAAAAAGAATCTCTTAAAACTGTGTATTGATTTTGGAAGACTTTCATTTAATCTATTTAAATTTTTGATAATTGAATATGAGTTTTAGAATTTATGTGATGATTTTTACAAAAGAAATTCTCCCAACAATTTCAAGTTTTTATGAGCTCTCAAGTTGAACATATTGATGAAATTTCATTTAGTCCATATATTCAAAGATGACAATCAAGTTGAAAATGCAGATACTTTGGTTGTATCGACTCCTGCAAAACTCCTACATTAATTCAAAGCCCTCTTATGAAGAGAACAAGAGAGTTGATATATGAAGTTCATCTCCTATTTCAACACCGTTGAAAGAATTTGAAAAATTAACATCAAAGACTATCGATCATGATAACCATGTTGTTGTGCATTCTGAGCTAATATCATTTGGATCTCCATCCGAAAAAAAAAAAAACAGGAGTAATGCCTTATACTACACGATTATCAATATTCCTATTATCCTTTTCTTTACAGAAGAAAAGGGTTTTTCATTCCTTCTAATAGCAATTCTTTATCATGTTCTTACAGGCTTAGCACAAAAATCATCAAAAAGGAAAAGACAATCAAATTTTAGAAGACTCAAGCAATGCAAAATTTATCAAAACAATTTATTAGTACAATATTTATATCCTACTATTATGTAGAACTTCAATTTTGAACAACTTCAATTTTGAACAATGACTATGTATTAAAAATGACATATAATAAATTATGTATTAATATTTTAATAATAGATAAGATTAATAAATTTAAGGACTTCTATAAATATTTGCAAACAGTTGTCTGCAGTATCATGCCGGTAAACTTCACAGAGAAAACAAAACATAGCTTGCATCATATGCCGATCCTTGCAAATCCAAACTGCTGAAAATGGTAAACTAAACCTGGAATATCAACGGATTGCAGCGTTCACAGAAACAGAAACCAGCATATTCTTAATGGCTTTAAATATTCTGCTTCCTGGGATCTTGGAAGAATTTGTAACAGGAACATTAGTTAAGGAATGTTGTTGACTTCCCAGGCATGCTTCATGAGTCACAATTATAAATTACAGTTACAGCATAAGCAACACAGGTTAGTACTAAAATCATCAACCTTAGTTGCACTAAGAGGACCACAAAAGTTATTGTGAAACCAAAAATCATTTATTCGTCTTATAACATTATACATTATATGCATATTATTATTTGGGCTGGCATTTTTCCAAGTTTAAAGCTGAAGATGGGATAGAGAACAGATATTCTATATACTACAGGTATTCCAATATAATCACACTATTCTGCTCAAGTTGTGCATAGCTACCAAGTTTGGAAGTAATTAAACAAGCTATCGTTGCCACTGTTGTTATGGAAATGCCTAAGAGAACCCTACTCTATTTCAGTCCTACCTTATGCAGAGGCAATAATAGCATAGGATTTCTATCTCAAAATGCAGACCATAAATAAGTATATGATTAACTCTCCTCTAAAGAAGTATAAATAGATAACTCTCTTCAAAAAGAAAAAGAAAGACCAAAATCTTACAAATCATAGCATGAGATCAGTCCTACAAATTTGACCCCGCATTCAATTATCACATTATTATTTTAAAAAGATACTTAAAATAGAACTCATGTTCTTTGCCCAGAGACACATATATGCAGTAAAATGGAGCAATAAACCCAAAACAAAGAAGCATTCTAAATAGTGAAGCATCAATTTAATTAGCCATAAGTGCTGATTGCTGAAGTCTATATGACAGTCCAGTGGTCCTCATATAAAAATGCACAATAGCTTACATTGATATCAAATTTTAAAATAGTTCCATATCACTGATCTGACCTTGATGAGTAAGGCAGGCTGTCATACCTTAAGATCATAAATATCAACATTCTTCTTCTGATGAAAACAGTTGGTAATTAAATTATTATTTTGCTGGCTATACTCTCTGATACCCTTCTAAGTCTGCACAGTTAAGCCGCAAAAGGCAACAAAACAAAGAAAGAGATGACAAAAATTCCTACTCCATGATGGCATATGTTGGACTACCACCGAGCATAAACTTCTTTCATTATTACAAAAACAATATTTGCAACAAAATCATCAACAATTTAGTTGCTTCTGCAGGATATTCACTCAACTTCGTAAACACCAATTTAGTTTTTCTTTTTTCTTGCTTCAGCCTTCCAATCTCTTCTACTAAGCTTGGTTTTTGTTTCACTACTTGGCAAGCTAAGAGAAAGATCAGAATGATCTAATAATGGTGGTTCTACTGACATTCTAACGACCAAAGAGTGTGTCTGACTTTCACTATCTAAGGTCAGTACAGAAATTACAGCTGCACAAGATGCTTCTTCTAGACTTTTACGTGCATGAGCTTTTCTTGCATCTTTTTTCCAATTCCGTTTACAATGAACACGAGTCAAGTAATTGCTATGATTGCCATCCAGTGCCAGTTCTTTTGTTGTAATTGACTCAGTTATGACAGAAGAAGTCCCATTCCTATCTGCTTCCAGGCGTTTCCGGGCCCTGTATCTACGCTGCCGTTCTCGGTTCTTTAGGCGACGAGTCATAATGTCATTATGGCTCCTAGCGCCCTCTTGTTGTTCCAGAGATTTCATAATCATACTATCTCGTGCTCCAATTGCATTAATATTGCGCCTTTTCTCCATTTTGTAAACTAAGAATCAACTGCATGGATAAACATAAATAGAGGAAATTTAAACAATAACTATGCACATGAATTTGATTTGATTTCATGTAAAACACTTCATGCTATTTCTAAGAGAAAGATAACCTTTTCTGTCTATGAAACATCCAAGTTAGTATTCCATTATTGTAACTATCAGACAGGAGAACACATGACTAATGGTTTTATTCAACACATCATACAGTTGCTCAAACAAATAAAATTCCCTTTAAAGTCTGCAAAATGTTAAGCGTATCTGATAGCTAGCACACTCAAACTTTTACATTTAAACATTTAAAGCAATGAAACTTATTTTTTGTTAGGTCATTAGCAATATACTTCTAAGATACATTAGCCTTTTCCTGAAAAACATCAAAATCGATGGAGCATAGCATTTACATAAGCCACTCAATTTTAACATCCATGTCTTATAAGATTTGGCACTTCTAGACCATAAGATAATGCAGATTCAGCATACTGCAACCTAAAACTCGATAAATTCCCGGCATAATCTGAAACTTAGGATCACAAAAACAAAAGGGTATGCATAATATTGTAAGCAGTCAAGCAGTATAAAATACATCAATGATCTTGATGAGGCAAAACCGAATTTCTCTTCACTTCTTTTCTTCTACCAAAATGCCTCATTTAGGACCGTCAACTAAAAACCTCCACAAAGTCACGGTAAAGATTCTATTTTCATGTACCTAAAAAGGAAAAATGACCTTGGAAATAGTATGACGTAAAAGACTGGGTTTGGTCATCCCTATAATTCCATAATCATCCCTATTCTACTTTCTTTCCAGTTTACTGTTTACCCCACATACCAGTCCCTCAATATAGTTGCTAGCCTACAAAAATAATAGTGTTTAAAAAATAAATCATTTCCAAAAGCTCTATCATGGAGGACTAATTATGCTTTTACAAGCTACAAGAACACCAAATCATATTCTGTTGCGTCAGCACCACAAGAAAATCAGAGTCAGAAAGAGCAACAGAACAGTCAAATGGTACCAAGGAAGAAGTAGCGTATACCGAAAAACAGAATGCATAAGTAATAGGCAGAAAAGCACCTACTTTTCAAAAATAAAAAAATAAAAAGAGACAGAAAGAAAAGCACCTCATCAGCTGCGGGTTTGATTTTGCAAAGACAAAGATTTCGGAGGAGTTAGTCAGATTGTCGGATTGGCGACCGAATTGGCTTTCCCTTTCCTTTTGCTGATGTTTTGTGTGCACAAAGATGAAAATTTATTTTCTGTTCTATGCCTTTCCCAAAGTCACGCTAACTGAATGAGTTTGGTGTTACGACTGGTAATCATTTTAGAGGTCTAAAGTTCGAACCCTTTGTTTCCCATCTGTATTTTTTTTTCTTAATCAATTTTTTGTATTAAACCTTCTAATTCCAAAATTAAGTAATTTATTTATTTTCAATTAATATTTATTATTAAGCATTTCCATATAATCCATCAAATAAACCTCCAAATTTTAATTAATTTATTTATTGATATTTATTATTTAGCATTTAAGCATGATTCGTCAAATAAACATCATCCTCACTATGAGAAAGTAGAATTGTATTTCACGAACTTCTCAAATGTCCTACTTAAATTTGTTATCATATTAGCTTGTTACGACATGTGATTTTTATTTTTTGAATGAGTATTGATATTGACACTTCTTAAAAGAGTTTTAATACTTTTTCTTTTTATACTATTTTATTGATCTTTTTATTCTTATTTTTTAAAAAAATTAATAAGAGCAATCTCATTACCCTTTCTCAATTCATGAAATTCTTTTACAATTGTTTATAAGTATTATATTTTGTTAATATTATAAAATATATTTAATGTTTTATACTTCATTAATAAACTTAAAAATATTGCTAATCTTTGTTTAATTCTTTAAGTATTTTGCCAAAAGAATTCAAAATCAAAAGGATTTAAAAATCTTAGCCATTAGATGTGATCCTAGTGGAGAATTTGAAAATGGAAAGTTTCAAAGTTTTTGTGATGAAAATGGAATAAGTTTTCAACACTTATAACTTCTCAATAAAACGGTGTAAAAGAGATAAAAACAAAATTCTTCAAGAAATGACTGGAACTATATTTAATGGGTGTAACTTGCTAAAATACTTCGAAGCAAACGCTATAAATAGCTCCTAGTTTTAGTGAGATCTATTTTAAAGAAGACCCCTTATGAGTTATGGAACCAAAGAAAATCCAAAATTGTAAATTTTATAGTTTTATTATTGCATGTGTTTTGTTATAAACACTAAAGACAATCTTAGCAAATTTTACCCTAAAGTTGATGAATGAATCTTCTAGAATTGTTGTACCTTTAGCAAAAAATATAGAGTCTTTAACAAAAGAACTCTTATTGTTAAAGAGTCAATACATGTTGTTTTTAATAAATCTCACCAAACTTCTCCTAGACATAAAGAAGATATTAACAATCTTGTATGTCTTATGGATGAGTTCAACACTGGAGATAAAACAAAGAAGATGTAAGAAAAATAAAAGAAAGATGGTAATTCAATTGAGACACCATATCCAACATCTTCAAGTTAAAGATAAATGGTCCAACAATGAGAGAAAAATTAGATATACAAGAACAATCATACCAAATACCTTATTATTAGTGATCCATCAAAAAGAGCATTATCCTTTCTTTGAAAAACATGTAATAATCTTACTTTTATTTCTCTTATTGAGCCAAAAACCATAGACGAAGCAATCAAAGATGAGCATTGAATTCTTGCTATGTAAGAAGAGCTCAATCAATTTGAAAAGAATACAGTTTGAACCTCTATTCCAAGATTCAATGAGCACTCAATTATTAAAACTAACTGAATATTTAAAGAGGAGCTTCATGAGCTTAGGGCTACAACTAGGAATATGACTATGTTAGTATCAAAAGATTATAACCAAGAGGAAGGTATTAGTTATGATGAAACATTTACCCTATTACAAGGTTATAAGCAATTAGGAACTTACTTGCATATATATCATTCATAAATTTCAAATTTTTCAAATGGATGTCAAAAGTGAATTCTTAAATAAATTTTTAAAAAAAGGAGGAAGACTATTTGAACAATCTCCTAGTTTTGAAAATCATATCTTTCCAAATCAAGTTTACAAGCTTATCAAAGTTTTGTATGGCTTGAAGCACGCTCTAAGAGCTTGGTATGAAAGGTTTAGTAATGTTCTTCTAAAAAAATGGATTTTCAAAAGGCTTAGGGGACATTACACTTTTCATAAAAAAAAAAAAAAAAAAGCACAGTATGGATATTTTAATTATTCAAATATTTGTAGATGATATCAGTGGCACTAATGTTTGCTTATGTGAGGATTTCTCCAAAATTATAAAAAGTTGAACTTGATATAAGTATGATCAGAAAGGTCAAATTCTTTCTTAGGTTGTAAATCAAACAAAAAGAAAATCTTCATTAATCAAACCAAATACACAAAATAACTATTTAAAAGATTCGGCATGACCACAAGCAAATCATGCAAGACCCCAAAAACACAAACACCAAACTTAATATAGATGAAAATGGTAAGGTATTATCTCAAAAGCTTTATAGAGGTATAATTGGGAGCCTTCTATATCTTATTGTTTCTAGGCCACATATCATGTTTAATGTTTGTTTATGTGCAAGATATTAATCTAATCTTAAGGAAGTCAAATATATTCTAAATTACTTGAATGGTACACCAAATATAGGATCATGTGTAAGGTATGAAACTTGATTTTAAGAAATTTTTGGTAATCATAGCTATTTAAACTATATTTTTCCTTAATTTATCTATATATGATTATGAATTTTAATGATTTGATGATGAATTGATATATTTTAATGTGTTTAAGAAGATTATTTAATGTATATATTTATACTTTGAAGGAAAATGATTTTATATTCATGAGATTATTATTTCAATTAAAGTTATGTGATTTATTGAAAATTATGTTTAATGAATATTTTGTATTTCAGAATTTAAATTTAAATGAGTGTGATAATATTTAATATTTTAAAAATGAGTTTTATGTAAAAAAAATATTTGATAATTTAAGGATTTAAAGATATGAAATTTATTTATTTAAGTATGAATTCAATTGAGATTTAAAGAATTTAAGAAAATTAATTAAGCTAATATGAATGTAAGATTTAAATGATTTTAATGTTAATTATATATGTGAATAAACTATGTTAAATAAATGTTTAAAGAATTTAATTAAATAATATTAAGGATGTTCATTTATTTATGCTTATTTAAGTTATTGATTAAGTTGATTTAATTAAGAATATTTTGTAAAAAAAATTATGAGAATTAAGAATATTGATTTAATGTATTTAATTACAAAAAAATTAAATTATATATGAGACAAAATTTTATTTTTTTAGAGAATTAAATTATTTATGAGATACATTTTATGTATGAAAATAATTAATTATAGATGATTTATTATATGATTTAAGTAAGTTTAATGTTAATTTATTTAAATAAGATATTATATTCATGCTTAAGAAGATTAATTTAAATTAAGCTAATTTATGTATTTATGAAAAAATTACTTAATTTATAGATGAATGATTTAATTTTATAGAATAATATAAATATTTTGTATGGGGAGGTTTTAATTATGCTCATTTTTGTATGACTACTATTATTATTATTATTGATATAATTCAAGACCAACACCTATAGATCGAATAGGCAAGTGCACCTATCGAGTATAGTATAGCGTAGAAGTACTGAATGTCGATCTCTCAAAGACTAAAAGTACTAGTATTAGCTTTTTCTCTATTATTTAACTGGTAATTTTAAGTTAATTAATTAAGTAATCAAAAATTAAAATAATATAAAATAATTCAACGAACTAAAATAATTAAAATATGAACTAGAGAGTGAGAAAAAGATAATCAATATGACAATTAGCACTCAAGTATTGAATCCCCCTAAAACTTATTAAGAAATTGATTTTTCCGACAATGCAATCTAATTCAATGTTTATGGAATCATGAAAATTTTTTTAGTATGTTAAAGTCCTTCTCAAGATCATTAACGTCTAATTCTATGTTGATTAATTGAAATATCTTCCTAATTAAAACTCTTAAAATTGCATTATAGTTCTTTGAATTTCACTATTAGGTTTGACCCTAATTAGAAAAATTTATATTATCCTATCTCTAGAAATACATGCAACTCCTTTCAATTATGCTAAATCTATTCAATAACTTGATTTCTCAATCTAAGTTTAAATAATTATAAAACAATAATCAATATTCCGGATATATCAATTCAAGGAAATAAAGAGCAAAAACAATTGAATTCCACAAAATAATGAAAAGATTGTATTATCTAAAAAGTCACAATTCAAAATTCATCTTAGGGTTCATCATACCCAAATGTCTAACTAATTTAGTTCATAATTGAATTACTAACCAACATCAAAATAAAAAGAAAATAAAATAGAAAAGTTTTCATGATAAAACTCTTGTATTCTTAAATTCTCTTCAAGCTAGATGGATGACCAATAATTCTCCTCTTGTTGACAACTTCTTCTCCAGAAAAGGAAAAATAAAACGAAGCAAAAACTGTCTTTAGAAAATAATAACAAAAACTCTCTTTAAAAAATATTAATATTCTAAAACAAAAACTTCCTCCCCTATTTATAATTTATTATTTCCATTTAAAATAGGAATAATTAGGAATCGTTCACCAATGAGGAAAAAAACTAATGATAAACTCTCCTATTTTGAATGAGACCTGGTGAAACATGAACTTTTTCTCTTTTGCACGAACTCTTCCTAATTTGAATGAAGATTGGACTCAAATTCTGTCTAAAAAATATCAAAACTGGTCCTGATTGCCAAATTTATGTTTGATCCTTGAACTTTAGAAACTAAACAATTCCACCCAAAAAACTCTTATAATTCATCAATAAGCTCCAATTTCTAGGATTTTTTATAAAATTATAAAATACAAGCTAAAAGTGAGACATTATCTGGTATTTTTTTTCAAATTAGACTCTATTAACAGTAAAACTAGCCCTAAAAATATACTAAAAATAAAGAACTATCAATAATAATAATAATAATAATAATAATAATAATAATAATAATAATAATAATAATAATAATAATAATAATTATTATTATTATTATTATTATTATTATTATTATTATTATTAGTAGTATTATTATTATTATTGATAGTTGTTTATTT
>CATIWR010154748.1:0-38200 GCA_949677035.1 Omphalea diandra
TCTATCAAAATTCATCAAAACCCAAATTAGGTAGAAAAATCTTAAAATTAATGCAATTAATAAAATAACTACTAAATTAACTAGAAAAATAAAAAAATATTCTAGAAAGTAGACACAAATATGTGTGTTAAATTACACACATCAAAATTACACATAAAAAAAATTAATAATTAAGGCTTCATTTGTTTCACAAAACTTAATTAGTTTGGATAAAATATTTTCTGAACACAATATTTATGAGTAACATATTTGATTGCATTTTGAAATACACTATAAAAAATATTATTTTTTTTTTAATTTATAAGATTGTAACAAAATTTAGATTATAAATATTTTTATATTTATATTGTTTAATATAAAATACATTAAAAATAAGAATTTTGTGGGTCTTATTATCATTGGCAACTACTGCCAATTGACAATGACTGATAAAAGTGTTAATAGTCAAATATGACTAATGATAATAAATATTGATGTTTATATGATATATTTTTCATTTGAATGAGTTTTTATTAAAGTCCAAAAAATGATTTTTCATTTTCAAAACATAAAGTTTTTTTTTTATGAAAAATAACTTAGTTTTTTCTTCACTAAAAAAATCTTTTTCTTTAACTAATTTTTCTAGATGCATTAAACAGAGGAAAATGAGAAAAAAAAATTCTATAAAATATTTTCAATGAAATAAGTAAAGTTTAAGGGATTGTTTGATAACATAATTCAACAATTAAAATTGTAATCACTTATTCTTTTTAACTTTTTTTATTACTTTATTTATCTATTATTGAAAAAATTTAGTTTAATTCAAATTTTCTTAAATTAACTAGTCAAAATTTTTAATTTTAAATTATCTGTTAACATGTTTAACTAACATATACTAAAATATTTTTATTAATATGATATGTCTACCTTTAATAAATCAACCAACTCTCATTTATACACAAATTTATTATCTATTCAATATTATAATTATTAAATATATTAATTAGATTTATCTCATAATTTTCAATTCGTACCAAACAACTATATAATTAAAAACTTTCAGCATTTAAATAATTTAATATTTAAAATTTAGTTCTTAAATTTTTAGCACTTAATTTTTAGTTTTACCAAGATTTCTTCTGTAATATATTTATCAAAACCCATAGCATTTATGAAATTGAAATTAATTCTTGATTTAAAAGAATAAAAATTGAAAAGTATTATTAAACAAATATTTAAATGATTTTCTAAATATTTATATGTGCATCAAAAAACTTTAAATAAATAAAATATAAAATTTCTTAAAGACAAAAAATGGCTTACTAGAGTTCAAAATAAATTACTTTGAACTTTGAAAACAGATATAATTAAAAAAGTTAAATTGAAACTATAGAATGGACATAAATCAGTATTTTTAGATACAATATGAGCTTTGTAATTCATCCAAAATGAAAAGCTTCGATTCGTACCATAAAATCCAAAAACACCTACATCCTGTTAAATTTTTGGCACTCCAAACAATCTATAAAGTATGTAATTATACCTTCAACATCACATAATATCCAACAACCTACAACTTCCTCAACTTCCACTCTCTTTTTCTTTATTGATGCTACCATTCCTTCTTTTTTTTTTTTTTTGGCCTTGTGTCCTACTCTATAATAAATTTGAATGCAATAGAATTATTTATTCATGAGGCTTTTTGCTATAAACTTAGTCAATAGACGAACTTAACTTTTATCTACTTTTAATTTTGATCAATGAATGAAGTGATAGGTTAAATAATAAAATCAAAGCATTTTATAAATTTATAATCATAAAATGATATGTCGCACTTTTTTAAAAGTTTTAATTTATTTTTTATAAATTTGTTATTATTAAATTATTTTTATAATATTTAATTGATTCATATTTGTTATTTACTCATTTCTACATTAAGTATTTATATTTATTGATATTAATTATTTCTAATGAACTTTTTGCATATATATTGAATTTTATAGAAAATAATTAATTATTTGTATATTCAATTTCTTAAAAAAAAAATCTCTCAATATGTAAAAAATTAGGTTAGATTTGTAAAAATGTAAAAAATTTAAGTTTTTTTTAGGTAATTAGGTCAAAAATAAAATATATGTGATTAATTAAAAATAAGCCCAAAATAATGTCATTTATTTAAAATAAATATATACAATTT
Organism: Omphalea diandra; assembly: GCA_949677035.1. Taxonomy (NCBI): domain Eukaryota; kingdom Viridiplantae; phylum Streptophyta; class Magnoliopsida; order Malpighiales; family Euphorbiaceae; genus Omphalea; species Omphalea diandra. The sequence goes on from CATIWR010154748.1 coordinate 2,177, forward strand.
AAAGATTAAACTCTAAACATAAGGTTTAAGTCTACATGATAGAACTTATTATCTAGGGTTACACTTGATGTGGGCTTATATTTTAGTTAACTTTTACTTATTCCTTAACTATAATAGCAGGTCAAAAGACAGATTATAGATAGATCAAGTGCATTCTAGAATTGACCTTTATTTATTTTTTGGTTAAGTATTGTTTAATGGTTTTCTATAAGATAGTTAATATTTCTTCATTCTTTCTATTTTATAGTATTTGAATTTCTGTTTGCTACAAAAAGAAAAGAAAATTCAAAGCCATCAGTGCGGCTGAACAACAGAAGAATACAGAAATAAAAACTCAAATCTCATCAAGCTAAAAATATAAAAATGCTCAGAATTCAAGTCAACTTAGATATAGAAAATAGTGTTAATCAGATATCTTATCTGGAAACTGTTTCTCATATTCGGACGGCATGAATTCAAGAATTCTTTAAGTATAATACCAACTAGTAAGAACTCATGTATATAAATATATATTTCAAAAATAGAACTAAAATTTCATATATATATATATATAGCACTTGGAAAAATTCACAAGAATCAAATAGTTTGGAGAGTTGTTCTTAGATTGATAGGCTAGTGGTAACTGGAAGCAGTCTCAACAAACGTATACCAGAGAACAAAAAGAGCAATTAACTATTACACAGAAAAAGATTATTCTCTGAGTCATATAAATATACAACACATGATAGTGCCTAATAATGCCCGCAATTGATGACGGAAAAAACTAACATAGTTAAGCAAGTAAGGCGTTTACAGTACATTAGGAAGGGGCAGGGCCGTTCTTGACTCACAGATAAATAATTTGGAGAATATTAATTATTTTTACTAATACACTTTATATATATATATATAACACAAAATGAAAATAAATTAAAAGCACTCGAAGTTGAAGCTTGTCTATATTTATATTAATGAATTCAGGGACGGCACGCATTAAGTAGCTAGAAGCGTGCATATATCTGCTGTCTGAGAAGAAAACAATAACAATATGTGACCCTATTGTGTGTTAAATGATAATTCTTGAGTCATTTATATTGGCTTTTAGTCATATTAATTAGGTAAACTTCACAAATTTTTATTTGGAGAGGACAACAAAATGCGTATAGAATAAACTCATGAATCAAAAAAGGAACAACTATATATATATATATATATATATATGAAAAATAATGCTGCTTTTTTATGAAAGTATTACCTTTTCTATAAACAAATAAATACATATTTATTTTCACATATATGAAACATAATACTGCTTTTTGATGAAAGTACCACCTTCTATATATATATATATATATATATATATATATATGCGTAACTATATTTATTTTAAATATACTTTTTAACTAAATTTTGTATTCATTGTAAAAAAAATTCAGAATATTGAAATAGATAAAGAATAAACCCAATACAAATTTGTAAGCAAGCTATATAAGTAAGATCATGCATGGACCACAAGAAGAGATTACATTTTTGCTAGAAAATACTAACAACAAAGCATTTACTTGTCCTGATCCAGCCACCATTGTATTTTTTTTTTTTCATGTAAATAAAAGATTTTAACAAATAATCAAAACAAGTTACCTAAGTTTTTAATTTTTAACATCTTCATCAATTAGGTATCAGTCTAACGTCCTGTAAAGAATTTAAACAACTCCCAGTGACTGAACAAAGAAAATGAGCATGTAAAAAGATTTTTCAAATTTCAATTAAGAATTTCTTATTTTTTTTAAAAAAATTAAATTAAAATTTCTATTATAAAACAGAAGTGGCGGACAGAGGATGTCGATAGGACCACAATGTCAACAGGATATTTGAAGTTTAGGCTGACGTCAAATATTTAATAATTCTCAAGTTTAATTAAAAATAAAATATTTTTATTTTCTTTCAAAAAAAAAAATCCAAATCAGCCACTATTTAAAGCCCATTAACTCCAGGCTGAACCCATAACAAATCTAACAAACAAAGAAAATATAGCGAGAGAGAGAGAGACCAACAGAGTAACGGGCTACCGAATAATTTGAGTCACTAAAATCAAGAAACTCAGTTCGGCAGCCAAGATGATTGCGTACCTGGAACCTTTAATCCACGGCAACGACACCGAATCCATACCAGACGACGATGTTTTCCCTTCCATATGTCAATCTCTCGACCTCCAAGGCACAATCGACTGCGTGGCCACCGGCCTGGCTGGTAAAGATTTTGGCGGGCTTTACTCATGCAAACCACTTGCTATAATCAGGCCAGCTGCTGCCGATGACGTGGCCGTGGCAGTCAAAGCAGTGCGCCGATCACCCAATCTTACGGTTGCCGCTCGGGGCAATGGCCACTCTATCAACGGCCAGGCCATGGCTGATCGTGGCCTCGTCATAGATATGCGCTCCACGGAAGATAACCACTTCGAGATTGTGAGAATCAATGGGGAAATCTTGGTGGACGTCTCCGGAGGGGCATTATGGGAAGATTTGCTGAAACGCTGTGTTTCACGGTTCGGTTTAGCGCCCCGATCATGGACTGATTATCTTGGTTTAACCGTTGGCGGGACGTTATCTAACGCAGGGGTTAGTGGCCAGACCTTCCGTTACGGACCGCAGACGTCCAACGTGACGGAGTTGGATGTCGTCACTGGAAATGGCGATATGCTGACTTGCTCGGAAACGGAAAATTCTGACCTCTTTTTTGGAGTCCTTGGCGGTCTTGGCCAGTTCGGTATCGTTACTAGAGCAAGAATCAAGTTGCAGTCTGCACCAGACATGGTAAGTATTTTGTGCTTTATATTATTTTACTCCTATTTTTAATTCATTTCCCAAAATCTATTAACTAATTTAAATTTGCTTTTGGAAGTTCCTTTGTTATATTAATCAGTTCTTATGTATTTAAACTCGTAACCTCACATTTATAAAGATGGTTATTGTTTATTAATAATAATAAAATAATAATTTTCTTATTCTTTGTGATTAGGTGAGATGGATAAGGGTGGTGTATACCGAGTTCGAAGCGTTCACCAGGGATGCAGAATGGCTGGTGAGTAGGCGTGAAGGCGAGTCATTTGATTACGTGGAAGGGTTCGTGTTCGTGAACAGTGATGACCCTTTAAATGGGTGGCCTTCAGTGCCATTAGACCAGGACCACGGATTCGACTGGACCGCAATCCCTGGAACCGCCGGCGCTGTTCTTTACTGTCTTGAAGTGGCTCTACACTACCAAAATACTGATCACTCCTCTGCGGTTGATACGGTAACTAATTTCATGATCCCGACATTTATATTGCTCTCGTGCATTCCGTCTTACAATAACTGATTGCAACCCCCCGTCGCAGAACCGTTCGATTAGTCTGGTTACAGAATAACGCCTAGGGATGTGCTAAAAGGGGCTACTAGAATATAGAAACTGCGGGCCATGCTGTGTTCTGAGATTTGACCTAGGTGGTTGCTAAGTAGGGCCCACTTTGAGTGTTGACCACATAGTTAAGTTCAGGGTCCCACTTCACGAACCATCTCGCCGGACGGAGAGTTAAAAAGTCAAAAGCTCAAATATCAGCTACACGTGTACGTCGTTGAGCGGCGGAGGACGGCCCATTCTCGTCCTCTATAATGACACCAGCTATAAACCCATAAGGGAAAACGAATAGCAATTTAAAAAAAAAAAAAGCTTTATATTTATATGTTCGTGACTTGCAACAAGTTGAGACTGACTATACGGCAGTAACGTTATATATCTCATTGGATTTTCTAGCAGTGCAATCAGAGCATAATTACGAGAATGACACGCTTTTGATTCTGTACATGTAATTTCTAGCCTGGTTGCCTAGACTTCTTCTCTGGGATGGAATAGTAATTTCATCAGCCGGCGAGATGGTTACGGTGATGATATTAAGATTTTGCTCACACTGTTTGGTCCCCACAATTCCACAAATGGCCAAAAAGCCAATCATTTTCTGGAATCTTTAGATTATGTCGCTTTAGCCCATTCCAAATGACGTAAATGCCCCAGGATTAACTTGTGTTTTATTTTCTTCTATTCGTGCAGGTGGTGAACAGTCTGCTTGGACGGCTAGGATTCGTCGAGGACCTCATGTTCCAGGTGGACGTCAGCTACGTGGATTTTTTATTTCGTGTGAAGCGCACGGAGGAACACGCGAACTCCAATGGGATATGGGACGCTCCTCACCCTTGGCTGAACATGTTTGTGTCAAAGAAGGATATTGCCGATTTCGATCGTATGGTGTTCAAGACAATGTTGAAGGATGGAGTCGGTGGGCCCATGCTGGTATACCCGCTCATGCGAAGCAAGTGAGTATTATTACTTCCCCTCCTATTTGGGACCCAGTGTCATTAAATTCAGTTTGTTAATATTGTTTTCCCGCTTGTCATCCACGTGTATAAGATATAAGGCCGTCAGGTTTCTGTGAGAGCGACGAGGTTTGAACTAACAGCCTCTACTTCCTACACGTGTCGATCACTAAGCCATAAAGGACCTGCCACCACTTGTCACGTACGCGTCCTCACCTGAGCCCTATCCGCTTCATGGTTTCATTAATTAATCAAAACTCTTAAAATAAGGTGGTTTAGATATAGGGGTAAGTCAGATGAAATGCTTACCAGAAAAGTGGGTCCTAGACCTTGCTTCTTGTGGAAGCACTCGATCCCCCCCATCTAAGTTTTTTTTTTAAATGTACGTATATAGGTACAGATTTACTTATTTACGTCGGATTAGCGTATGAGCAAAACGTAAAAATTTGGTAGAGTGGAGAGTGTGGGACAAAGATACAGTGGGACCTGCAATTTGCCAATTACCATAATTTTGTATGGGCCATTTTCTTTTTGCCCTTTCCAGAACCACCAGCTACGTAATACAGGGGATATTGCAGTAAATGTAGTGGACGGTAAAATACGATGCTGCAGCGACTACTGGAGGGTATTTCGACATGGCAAATCTTGCCGTTCGAGAAACGACAAGGGGATTTATTTGCCAGCGGAGATTATAATGACACCATAATTTGCCATGACCCCGACAACGGATTTGTTTTGTCCGAAAACCCCAAAGCCCACTAGGGAGATGCTGATGGAAGTGGGGAATTGACCTGATAAGGGCAGAAAAATATAGTGCAATTATACCAAATATATAATAGTGAAACAAAATCTTGGTAGAAAAGAAAATATATCACGTAAAAGAGGACGTGGCAGATCAATATTTGGCTTTGATGGTTTTTAGCTGTTGTGAAAGTCGATGAAGTGAATATAGTGTCTTTATCGAAAAGATGTTTAACAAAGAAAAGCAAAGTTAGAAAAGTTTATGGTTGAAATTCTTTCCAAGAAGATATGATTATAGTATGGCATTTTTCGCTCTAGAACTCGACATGTGACACATGGTTTCCTCAGGCACATAGTAGTAATCCTTATTCCTACGGATTTTTTTTTTATATAATATACACATATTTATCGCTGTTGGAATCCAATGTCCAATAGTGATGAATTTTGGAATTTGAGCAATAGGGTTTCCATCTTATTTGTTATAAAAAAAAAACGCAAGGAAAACATTTCTAGTTTCTTAAATTAATTCTAGTAGTAGTTGTTGTATTTTTCATGTTGAACCAATGCTAATTGTGTTTTTAACTCGGTCTTTTGTTATATGCATCAGATGGGATAATCGCACGTCTGTGGTGATTCCAGAGGAAGGAGAAATTTTCTACATAGTGGCATTACTCCGCTTCACTTTGCCATGCCCTAAGGGTCCTAGTGTCGACAAATTGGTAGCTCAAAACCACGAGATTGTCAAACTGTGTGTTAAGAATGGATTTGATTTCAAATTATATCTCCCTCACTACCAATCCGAAGAAGACTGGAAGCGGCACTATGGAAATAAATGGTCGAGATTTATGGAGAGGAAGGCCAGTTTTGATCCCATGGCTATACTTTCACCAGGGCAGAAAATATTCAAGAGGGTGTCTCTATCCTAGTACAACTAGATCAACTGTAATTTTTCTTGGAATATGTAATTTGATGCAAGTTACAATCGGATCATGTACCTTGCGCAAATTAGTCGAGGACAAAACAATATATATTGACGCAATGTAAAGGGAATATAATTTTGATGAGGGAAGACGAGGAAAATTTTCATTTTTGGCAGTATATATAAAATAGCCAGCAACTAAAAAGGTTCAAATTAATGTTCAAAAGACAATGCTTGGTTTTGCAAATTTACTGATATGACAAATTGGACAAATTAGAGTCAATAATGCGGCCATGATCATTGTCACAACCATAACTATCTAAAACGACAACAATTAATAAAGGCTATAACGGCAGAAATGAAGGTATGTCCTTATCATGCTCTCTTTGCAACTTCATGCCTGTAATCCAATCACTTTTGTGTTTAGACAACCCAATTAATTTATGTCTCATCTTGAGATAAATTCTCCAATATGAATTGGCTTTGATGTTTCAGTTCCAAGGTTTTCTTTTTCCTTTAAAAAAAAAAAAAATTGACTTCCAGGTTGCATTTGCATTAATGGGTCAAATTAATGGCTTTTCCGTCAAAATGAGACCCCAATTAGGTATCAGATTCCCTTTTTCTTTGCAAAAGATAAAACGCAAAAGATTTCACCTTTCTTTTTCTTTTCTCTTTCCATTTTTTTTTTTTTTGTGTTATTGCATTAGTGCGTTGTGCTCATTTGTCTGGTACTTCATGCAAATTAAAATCAAATCTAAACTTGGGTTGCTTTCTCCTATTTCCACCTCTTGCCTGTCCTATAAAAAGAAGAGAAAAAGCATTTTTTTAAAAAAAGATGGGTCCCATAGTTAGCCTTGGAAGGCAATTATAAGATCATGATTTCTCGTAACCGGTAAATGATGTTGTACTCTGTGTTAATCCCATGCAATTTTGCGCTATTCCTTCTTTGGTAACCGTGTCCTGCATGGACATCTTTTACTCGTTGAAGATTTAGTTGAGCTCTTTCGAACATTTTTTTTTTTAAGTTTTCGTTTCCTCTTTTTTATCAACGTTTTTTTAAAAAGAGTTTTTTTTTTCTTTAAAAAAATCATGTACAAAACATCTTCATTATTAATCTTCATAAATTTGGCTGCAAATCTTTACCATAAAAGGATACTGGGGCCTAGGTGAATTGATTTGCTGTTAACTCGCGGTAATCTCCTGGTGCGATAGCTGAGCTATGGAGGGTTTTATATGGTTGACTTTGATATAGGAGACGGGCATTCCTCAGCTCTTTACAGAAGTTGGCAACAAATATGTAGTGATATATTGGCCAAGGACTATTTGGATATGGGCATAGCTCAGTTTCACTAAAATATTTACATATAAATCTAAAATACAAATAAATTCTTAGTTGAAAAGAGTTTTGTTTTTTTTCTGTGTTAATCCAAATTTAAATTTAACTAGTAGTACCTAAGAATAAAATTCTAAATACACTGATTAAGTATATAAATTGTGATTTTAAAACTCAAATATGGCATAATCAAATATGGTTTTGTGTAGGAGTACGTCATGTTCCTAACCTGTGTGCATGTTTGTGTATATTAATAAAAAAAAGAGAGTGAGACCTACCTAATCTTAATTTATATAAACTAACTTGAGGGTATACCGTAACTGCTACAAACCAACTAAAGCTAACGTAACTAGGGATCATTGAAAAGCCATCTAAGTGATTTTATGTTGGTTATATGTAGTGCTATATTAAAGAGAGAAAGAAAAGAAGAGTTAAAATACTCTTAATTATCTAGACCATGATAAGATGTGCACAACATAAAATGAACAAAAAGCCTTTAGAATTTTAAAATTAATTCACCCATGGAAATAGGAGATACCCAATTCAATTTGTCATTTTTTACTTGAAATAGTTAAAAAGATAATAAATTTACAATTACAAAACTAAAATAATGGAACAAATCGAATTAAGATTTTTTTTTTTTTTGAAGTGCATGTCTATCATTCATCAATTTGTCTTAATAATATACTGGAAAATTTTTCCTTCCATCAATTTGGACAAGCAACATGATGATATTACACATACACTGCAAGTTGCAATTAATTAACCATTTAATCACTTTAGTGATACAGAGGTTGAGTACAAATTATTCCTAAAAAAAAAAAGATAGAGAGAGAGAGAGAGAGAGAGGAGCGTACAAATTAGTCGATTTGTGTCAGAGGAATTCATTGCTTAAGGACAAACAAAAGGTCTTCATTCTCATTAATCTATTCCTCATTTTCTTCTTAAAAGGAACATAAAAGTGGGATGACAAGTATATTCGTCTTCGACGACACACATGTACAGGGATATATACTGCTTTTGCCACCTGAATTTTATCTGCTTTTATGTTATACGTTTCGTATAAATTAATCTAAGAATTCGCTCTAGAAAACCAAATGTAATCAGATTTGCTTAAGATTAATTCTATTCAAATTGGCTCTGATTATTTAAAAGCAATTTGTCATTTTCCCAACATCAATTTTTCTTATTTGATTTGTCACTTTAATTAGTAATATTTCTAAAATGTAGAAACCAATTGAGTTTAATCTCACGGAAAAAATCAAAAAGATATAAATTAAACTAAAATTGATTTTTCTGTTGAACCAAAATCCAAAGGACAATAATTAAGGTGATATATAATCGAGTGTTGAAAATCTAAGTAATTACTTAGGTTAGGTTAGAGATAGGCATTGATTATAGTGGTGGATGATTACAAAAAGTTGTCGTCGCTAGCTAGTGAGCTTTACAGTTGTAGCCATGATTTCTCATAATGTCTCATCTTCAACATCTTATGCAACTACATAACATATATACACTCTACGAGAAAGAGTCTCAGTGGCATTTGTTTTGTCCACATCGATTGATCCACACCCAAATCAAGTTTCTTTACAACTGTACATACTAAATGGGGGGGGACCGAAAGGCAAAATCATTTTAATTTGACACATAACTTACAAATTGCTTTCCGTAGAATGACAACATATATAAACCATTGTTTTTAAAATGAATGAAAGATTGAATCGTTTAGCTGATTAATTTTTTATTAGATCAATTTAATTTAATTAATTTAATTTAATAGAATAGTTTTTAATATATATATATATATATATATATATAAAGTAATAAGAATTATTTTTTAAAATTTAAATTTTGAGTAATATAGTGTAAATTTTTTATATTTTTAAAATTTTCACATAATTTTATATTAAATGGGTTTTATTTAATTTTTAGTTTTAATTAGTTTTTATCTTTTTTTCTTAATTTTTCCAATAATCCATTTTAAATACTAAATCAAATCAAATCTACGCTCAATTTTCAATTTTTTCAATTCGATCAATCAGTTTTATCTGATTTTGAAAAATTGATACGAACCATTATTCATTGAACAATGATTGCGGGATCCATCATCTCAAAAATTTATCATTTGTGTTTATGTCTAAACAATTAAATCATTCAATTCAATTTATTAATTATATCCCAAAATTATTCTTCTTAATATTCAACTTATAATATATTATAATTGTACGGGTAGTAAGGACCAAATCAAACTTCAATAATAGATATTAATAAATATCTTCTCTATTGACTTGGCAAAAATAAAAATTTCCATAACCTGCATTTGACGTAGAATATATATATATATTTGCAAATGCTAATGTCCAAAAGATGTCAAAGCATTAAAGCAATTAGTGCACGCAAGTGCTTCATTGGCAATGGCCCAAGCTGGTCCAGAGCGGGGCCATCCATGCCCCAATGGGAATTTTTTTTTTTTTAATTTCTCGTCTTCATTTCTTCAGGGAATTTCGTATTGCATTTTTAAATTTTTTATTGTAAATAATTTCTGAAAGTTTTAATTTATTAAATTATAAAATAAATTAATTTGTACTTCAAATGATTAATAGCCAATTCGGTTTAGTATGACCAATGTTTTTATCAACTATACTTTGTATAATTAAATTGGTTAGTAAATAGTTCTACATAGTTGAATTACATTAACTAATAAAAGATGATGATAATATTGCATACATAAAATTAATATTTATTTCATAAAATTAATCTATAGGAATCAAATCTCCAATTGAATATTGCAAAAGCGAATTGAATATACTCAAAATAATTAAGAATTCGAAAATTGTCTACTATACCACAACTTAAATTTCCTATTTTCTTATGAGAATTTTTAAAAAGAGTTTTCTATTATGTTCATGTAAAACATGAGTATTGGAAGAGAAAATTTTATTTTATTTTCTTCTCTTTTTATAGGAGAATTGATTAAACAACTTCCATGTGGAAGTTATTTATAATTACCAAAAATTTTTATTATATAATATATTATCTTAGATATGGTTTATCCACCCATTATGTGCAGACGGGATCTATCTTCTAACAAAATCCATTATCTATTTTGTTGGTAAGGTTATATCGTTAAATTAACTAATGTGCAATTAATTTGGGTTCGGTCAAATTGAATTAGTATTAGTTTGTTAAATTTAATCAAATTCAAATGCATAGTTACCATAGACGAAGCCAAGATTATTATATTGGAGAACAAAAAATAAATAATTATAATTTTTTTCATTCTAAATTGTAATAAAACAATAGTTTAAAACAAAAATTTATTGATAAAATAGAAAATGAGTCAAATTTAATAAAAATACTAAAATTATAAATTATTTATCAGCTTCAATTATGAAACTTAATACATCATTTTTTTATATCATAAAATTTATCTATTATAGAATTTGTACTAAATATTTTTACAATTTTTTTTTTATATAAGTGACCAAAAGTAATATGCAAGATAATCATTTTTCATTTTATTTCAGATGATCATTTTCCATTTTATTTCGAAGTTTTGTATTCGAAATATTGATAGTTGAATATGCGCTCAGTTGTTGCAGTAAATAGAAAAAAACAAAATAAGTCAAATCAACCTATTAATCAAAGAATAAATTTTAAGTGTTTTTGTGTTCATTAATCTTTAGCATAATTAAGAAATAGTAGATAAATTTTTGAACTCAACTTGTTGAGAAACATCAAACTCATAATGCTGCAATTGAATCTTCAAATATATATATTTTTTTAAATCTTTAGGATAATTACAAGCTCTCAAATAATTTTTTTTTTAAAAAGAGTTAATAATTTTTAATATACGAACATATGAAAAAATTTTTTGCTTTGGGGGCTAAGGCCAACTTGGGCCCCTTTAGCTTGGTCCCTAATAATTAGTATTACTAAATATTTTTTGTGTTTAGTTTAAATTAAAAATTTCTAAAATTTAATTACTTATACTATTTCTTTTATTGAATAAAAATTTGGTTATATAACAGATTAATTTAATCAGTCTTCGTGCAACAATCCTTATTAATTCAAAATATATTTTCATATGTCAATACATTTTCAACTCAATTGCATAAAAAAATACTTTGACATTCATAGCACTAAAAAAAATAACTTGTAACAGATGTTAATGTTACTTTTTTTTTGGGATATATTATAAATTATTGGATTCAAAATCTGTTTTAATACTCGAAAAGGAAAGAGTATAGTTAATTGCCATAATTTTATAATTATAAATACGTGGTTTTTTAGAATGACTCTAGTATGAGTGTACCACACAGGGGTCAGGCATTTGAAGCCATGCGTCCCGTGGTGGGCTCGCAGATGAAGTGGTGATAGTTCTGAATGAATGCAAAACCGGGCCAGAGGCAGTGGTCAGATTTGAACATTTAAAGTGATATGACCCAGACACGGGCCATCGTGTCCTTTGATTTCCAATAAGTATTGCTCTCGGGCCCACTGATCTTGGACTTCTCTCTTAGCTGTTGTATTTTTTTGGTGTTGTATTGAAATTGAAAGGAAAACAAATAGTATGACATGATAACTACTGCAAGAGAAATTCTCCCTTCAACTTAAACTTATGAAATACAGGTGCCCAAATCTTTATTTACTCGCTCAAAATTCTTTACATAATCATCGATATGGAATCTTGTGACCATTAATCTCCCATCAAGCTTTTGTAGTTGCATTATGGGTGATAATTGTCAAAAAAGAGTTAAGAAGATTGATCTTGATATAATGGATCATTGAAGTCCTTTTTTGTTAAACGAACTGCAATACATGAGGTAAGAATCCTATTGCATCAATCTTTTGGGTCATGGCGAAATCACGTGTATGATCTCTTAAAGGTGGTAAGTCAGTCTTATTCGATATAATGATTTTCGCTTGGTGTTTGATCATTCCTTCATTCGGTGTTTATTAATGGGAATTCCCGTTCTATTAACGTCTCCCCAACAGCATAATAATATGCATGTAGTTTCAAGCAGCATTTGATTTCATAAGCTAAGTAGAACAAAATAATAGATATAGAATAAGACTGGACTAGATAGTAGTTTTGTCTTGCTTAGTCTATTGTTTGGTGTGAATTATACAAATTTAAGTATAGTAATAAAAAAAATACTAAAATAACTATGATATCTTTTGTCTATTTTTTATATTTGATTTGAAAACATTTATTTCATAATTTGAAATGTTTTTTTATCGAGATAAACAAATATATATTTCAAATTACTTTATTTTATAATATTAATTATTTCATTTAATTGATTTATTACAACATAATTTGATGATAGAAAAATAAAAAAAATACTTAAACATAATCAATAATCATATCTATATCTTGTTTTGTTATTAGTGTCATTTCAGTTTTATTTACTAAAGTGAAGATAAATTATTTAATTCACATTAATCAAATTATAAGCTAGCTTATTATTGTAATTTTGGTTTTCAATTCAAATTTAAATTTTGAAATTATAAATTTTATTTTTAATTTTAAAATTTAGCTTAAATGTTTTATTAACATTCTAATTTTAAATAGATTAACAAGTTAGGGTAATATGTTAAATGAGTTTTTTTTTTTCAAGCCTTATCCAAGTTTACCCTCCCATTTTGAGGAAGAGGATAAATTATTATTGAGAGAAAAAAAAAAGTTGCTATCTCAACAAATTTATCATGTTTCTTTGTGTATTAAATACAAAATAATAAAAATTGTCTTGTCGTGTTTTATCTTGTTCATTCCATGCAATCAATGTAGCCTTATATATTATACATAACTTTCTTTCGACTTGTCAAAATGCAAAATAATAAGAATAGAAATATAATGGTAAAAAGACAAATGCATATTAGTTATTAGAGTAATAATTTGATGATTTAATATATATATATATATATATATATATATATATATATATATATATATTATCAAATATAAGGTTAAGCTTTAAATATTAACAATCTTCTCCTTTCTGGAAATTTTTGACTTACCAAAAAAATTATAAAAAATGTATACCATTCCCAATAATTTTCTTATTGGGTTGAGTTGTGAGTGTAATGATAGTAAAAGAGTTTGTTCATTACTTATTTGCTGGGATTCAATTTTGGAGCAAGCAATTATAGGTTCGGTTTTTATTCACTTAAATTCAATTTTTAGAGCAATTAATCGTAGTTCACTTTTTATTCACAATTTAATTTTTAGAGCAAATGATCATAAAAGATCAATGTTGAGAATACACTCTTAAAATTATTTTAAAAAATTTATTTTTAATTAACTAGTAGATTGTTCTAAGAATAGTTTATCATATACATAAAAAAAATTATAATAACAATAAATATATATCTTATTAAGTATAAGATTTTTTTTTTTTTTGGAAATCTAGTAATGCGAAACAACAGAATTATATCCTATGAAATCGTTAGAAAGGATGATTGAGAGAGAACTAGGCCTATACACTTGCCAATTAAGGGGGCATCTCTTTTGTCTTGTAGCATTTGGTAGCCAATTTGGCACTTTGTCAGCTTCTTTCCTAGCAAAACTAAGAACAATAAGAGGTGTTTGATGTCAGAAACTAAAGCGGCAGAGTCGCATGGAGAGAGGCTTGGGTCTTGAATTGCTGAGGGTCGCCAAGTTCCCACCCTTTTTCAGCTCTGAGGGCAAGTATTACTGGGCGAAGCTCGAGTTTGTAGGGTGTTCGAACTGACTCGGGCATTCTCCATCAGAACTTGATTCTGTGTGGGTTTGGTGTGACTCCCCTAGCCAACCAAATGAACCAGCATAGGAAGGCAATCAAGGCCAGCTTATCAGGATCGCAGGCTTCAAATATTTGACTCTCTTCCCTTCTAATTTTTGGATTTACTAAAGAATAACGCTAAAAACGCAGACCATTTCTAATATTTGGCATGGCGAACAAAATTGAGTCCATATGCCCTGGGGATTTCAAGCCCATTTCCCCAACATGGACTGGGATGATCTCCGTATAAACAAGCTTGGGCTTCCCATTTTTCAAAAACCCATAAACCTAAACAGAAGAGAAGGGAATAAAATCGCATAAAGAAAATGAAAATAAAGTCTCGGTGTTTCAATATTCATGGAGTTCAATAGTCTACAGATTATTTTAAAAAAAAATTGTTAGATCATCATAAAACGTATCGTGTTGTTCCCAGGCAATAGTGTTAAATTGATAAAATTTAAAATAAATAACTAACTTAATTTAATAAAAAATTGAAATTTAATTAACTAAAATATTATCAGGTTGATTAAAATTACAAATTATATCAAATTAATTTAATTTAAAAATACATTATTTTGTAAATTTTGATTTTTTATTATAATTTTAAAGTATTTTTATATATTTGAATTTTTAAAAATAAATATTTTATTTAAATTTAAAATTAAATAAATAAATTTTGTAATTGATTCAATTTTAAAAACATTGCGCATCACACTGATGCAGCAGCAATTTTAATAGCTGTGGAAATAAATAGTCAATGGTCGGCCATTTGCGCTGACTGCAGTTGGAGACAATGTCAAGCCTTTGATAGACCACCTGATCCTTCCAACATCTTTTCATTACCGTCGATGATAAAACATGGGACCCACCTTGCTGCTATATTGGGAAGCCGATCACCGTGGCCTAATGTCAATGGTTTCTTTAAACTAAGATAATGACTAATAATCATTGTTAATTATCGAGGAAGAGTAGCAGATTAGCAAACAAAATCCAACCCTAAATACAACTAGGAAGGCAAATTTAATCAAAATTTTCCACTTTTTTTCTTTTAATTAAGGTCTGTATCCCACTAACTAAATCCCTTAAAGATCATCGTAAACCATGCTAAAGACCCAAGAGAGAGAGAGAGTACCCATAATGCTCCAGCCAAAACTTGTGCCCCACCCCCCAATATGCGTAAAGTAGGTATTTGTGGTTTCCATGTTCCCTTTTACTTGTTGGGTTAGTATTTGTTTTTTTATTCCTTCCTAATCACATAAAGATTGCATGAAGATATAGACACTTCATTCATCAAAAATATAAATTCTCAACATCCACTCACAAATAGATCATATTTATTTTTTTCTGTAACCTATACAAACATATAGTTGGTCTTTACTTGAGATAAATTTAGTATCAAATTCATATATGCGGCATAAATTTATTAATAGGGTATTGTTAATATAATCTCACACGAATAACATTTTATTAAGAAAAAAGTATAAGAAACATATCATCTGATTTTGTACTTTGAGATTTATGAAAATTTTTATAATAATTTAAAATATGTGATTGAACTTTGTTAATAAATATGGTCCTAATACATTTAACTTTTCTCTCTCTTGAAAGCATCCTTTTGCCTTACTCATTCCATTTTTTGCCGAAATTCGGCTCTTTCTTATTTTTTTGTGTCAATAGTTATTATTTAGGTAATTATAAACTATATTATATTTAAATATGATGATAAATTTATCTTTTGCTTTCTTCTATGCTTTCATTGATTTTTCCTAGGGATTTATTTTATATTTTCTTCTAAATCTTACTTTCCTCCCCTCATCCAAATTATCCTTAATGCTATCTTTCTCTCTCCAAATTGTTCATGGTTGGTACCTTTAATTGGAGGTGCTGATAATATTTAAAGATCTATTCAAATTTTTAATAGTGCATCTTGTGCTAAATCAACTATGTTTCTCGTACTATGAAACTTTGATCAAATCTTTTTGGTAGCATATTTGAGAGATGAGTACTGCTATTTTCCATGAATTATTTGCACGAACGATAGTTATGACCAATTCCAACATAAGGCGTATCAAATGGTGACCTCGTAGTAGGTCCATTGGCTACTAACATGCAAAGTCCCATTGAATAACCACATCATTTTAGCAAATAATTCATAAAGAATAGTATTACTCTTGAGAGATTGCCCTCCAGGTTGTAAGGGAGTCTGTCCCCTCCTCTGTCTCTTTGTTTATGCTTTTTTACATGTTTTAATGCTATTTGGACTTTGATTGGAGCAAATATGTACCTCCAAGTTATTTAATTATCTTATTATGCATCTGCAGTTTCTGTTCCATATAAGGATAACTCTATAGTTGTTGGATTTTTAGCTTTTTCTTGTATTTGAATTCCTATAGTGGCTGGATTTTTTGTAAACTTAATATGCTTGAGCCTAAGATCCTCTTGTATTTGAATTCCTTATATAATGAATCTTTCTCATGGTAAAAAAAAAAAAAAAAAAACACACTAATATGGTTAAAAACTTAGGATAATAATCATTTTAGACTTTTAATTTATCTGAATTGTCTAATTTAATCAACATTTTAATAAAATTAAAAATAGAAATAAATTTAAAATTTGTTATATTTTTATAAAAAAAAATATATTTAAGAGAACAATTCAAAATGAAAAAAAATGCTTAAATATAATTTTCAAGAATAATTTAAAATACATTTTTAAATAAAATATGTATTGTAATAATATTTTAACAATAATTAAAATATTTAATTATTCTTTAAATATATAATAGGGTAATCTCTAGAAAATATATTTTTAAGTTTATAAAGAATAATTAAAAATAAAAATTATATAAGTTTTCTAAGAATAATTTCACACGCACACATGCATACATACATATTATATATATATATATATATATATATATATATATATATATATATATATATATATATATATATTGTTTAAATATATTTTTATAAGATTAAATGAAAATTCTTATTTTTATGAAAAATTGGACTCAATTAAATAATTTTAATTATGATTGAATACAATTAAAGTCTTATTTTTATGAAAAATTGGACTCAATTAAGCATGAAATAATATAGTTTTCTTTTATACCTTTTCCTTTTTTTTTTTAACATGTGTTTTGCATGATCCTGAGAGAAATTTCATAATTGAACTTATTTAATAAAAAAAGAACATTATGATTGGATACATGAATTATTTTTCAAAATTTTACCATTGGCTATATAATGAAAATTCAAATATATTTTTTTCATATATATATAAGGTTCGAACTTTAACTTTCACTCATAAATTATTTATCAAAATTTAAAATATTATTTTTCATCATTTTAATAGTATGAAATAATTCTGTTTCTTAGTAAGAAATAATAAAATATGCCATTAAAAACATATAAAATACTTTAAACATATTGAAAATAATACATTAGAGTTATTATTTTATAATATTTCAGTTAATCAAATTTCGAACACATCTCATCATGTTGTCCGGACTAAGATACACAATATTTGAATCAAATGGGATTTTTTTTAGGATCAATGGGAAATTTATTGATTAACATTTGGTGAAATCTCAAAATAAGTAATTTTACCTCATATGTTACCTCTTTTACCCAAATATACTCTTCACCTAGTAATCCATTGGGATTTTTCAGTAGTTAGTAAATGGAATCAACAATCATTTATTTTGTCCTTATAGTTTCAATAATTTTTAGGTTCAACGGTTCAAATTTTGAAACATTTTTCTCATGGGCTAATAAATTATTTTTATATTATCAAATATAAATAATTCAGTATTAATATAACAACATTAGATGACTAAACTACAGCGTTAATAAACTATTATCAGGATGCTATATGTGAGTCATATTTTCAAATCAATGGTATTTAAGCAACATTTATTAGTATTATTTTTAAATAGAAAAAGCACTTATTTTGTTCATTATACTTTTATTTTTTTTAATTTTGTCCATTGCACTTTTATTTCTATAAATTATCCTCCTACATTTTTATTTTTGTTAACATCTTTCCCTACACTTTTATCTATTAATGAGTGAGAAATATTAATAAAAATAAAAATACAAATGAACATGTAAAAAATAAAATTCAATAAAAATGAAGGTACATGAGAACAATTTGTAAAAATAAAAACTGTAGGAGGTAGAACTCAAAAAATAAAAATACAAAGGGCAAAATATGTATTTTTCCTTTTACATAACACAATTCTTTATCTGTTTCATTGCTTAACATATATAAATGATAATTTTTGGCTTGATTTATGATAAATCCATCTGATGTTAGCTTGAATTTTTTTTTTTAGACCAGTGTTTTTATATTAAAATTAATAAAAATATTGAAATTATTTATTCTTCCTTTGGTAAAAAAAAAAAAAAAAAACTGAGGTTAGCACAGGAACAGCAGGAGATGGTCCCACGATAAAAGACTTGGAATTCATAAAACACCTGCCCCATTGCTTAAAATTTTCTCCAACTGAAACAGGCGCACGGGACAAACTGTTCCTCTCCACTAGTACTAGTGTTCATGATCAGATGCATCCACAATCAAAAGAACTCATGTAGTAATGCCATTTCAAACCCATTTCCACCGTCCGATGAACTCTTTAATTTGATATCCTTTTTGCCACGTTTCCAACGATAACTGGCACCCCACTCCATCTCCTTTGGTTATAGAGGGGGAGGAAATATGAAAGGACGACCTTGAATATTGATTTGTCCACTGGCCATAATCTTGTGGTCTTGTTTTGGGCAAACAATGGCATTTAAGTCACAGTCACTCTCAGAAATGTAACTCACCAAACTGCAGCAAATGCCATCAATTATTAGTGTGGAGTGTGGTCACCTAAGACCTCTTTTCCTCTTAATAGTGAGACTATATTTGGTATCAATTCCTTCATTTAATATCTGATTTCCAGTCTAATTTCACATAATTTTTAAATAATCGATCTAGAACTGAACGGTCATCTCTAATCTATAGTGAGAATTATATAATAGTCTACATGAATCTTGAATTATATAAAGTCTAAATACGTTTTCTTCCTTCATATCTTTCCCACTAACTGTACCTAAAAAAAAATTTCTTCGCTAAACTCAGTGGCCATGTTTACTTTGACTACATCATTTGCCATATGGTAAGGAGACGAAGATGAATGTGGGTGGTTGTTGTTGTTGACGACTTTGATGAGGTTGTCCTTGGCGGCCCTAGCTCGGATGCTGGACTATGTTGACTCATTTATATAAATCAGGCCTTGACTGTGAATATATAACGCCTTTCCATCTATGTTGTCAAGGCCAACAAAATTATTATTACCCGGTACAGGCTACATTCAAGAATATTCATTGCAAGTTTCCCACTAGAGAACGGAATGCCTTGAAGGGCAGCTTTAAAACCATCTTTCAATTCTTTATTTTTTCTCTATTTAATGATGCCAAATAGTGACGCAGCTGTTCCTGGAATATATAAATTTTAAAATAAATTGTTTATAAAAATTTTGTTTTTTCTGTTATAAACTTCTTAATTTTAGATGTAGTTTTTTTTTTTTTTTAAAAAAAAATCTTATCTGAATTTCTTAAATTTCAATATAGATGTTCTAATTTTGATTGTAAAAAATGATAGAAGTAGATTAAATTTTAATTAGATCAAGGTGCATAAAAGATTTACCTTTAACACATATTAAAGTGAAAATAAATGAACAAAATATACAAAGGCTTAAATTAAGTAAAGTAAAAAGAGAAAGGATTTTAAATCATGAAATTTTTATTATTGATAATTTTTAATAAATATAAATGTAAAATTTTTATATTTTTTTAAATAAATAAAATTATGTAATATTATTTTTTCTTAAATTTTAATTAAGATTATATAAAAATTAGTATATATTAAAATATTAAATGATAATATATTGAAATTTATAATATTTAATAATTTATAAAATAAAAAAATAAAACATGAAAACCCCGACCATACTCTACTCTACTCTAGACCCACCCCAATATCTAGTGAAACGAAATAAAAAATATCAAGGCCCTCTCTGTTGCTATTTTTGTCTGAGATCGCGTATTTATTATTAATAGTAAGGGTAAATTCTACAGTGGTATTAATATTATAATTAATATATTTTTAAAATAATTTATTAATATATATAATATAAATTTTTATTAACTACAATAAAAAAAATCAAAATAATAATAAAAATGATCATGTCCGTATACCTCACAGTACAATTTATTATCCATGGCGTCAGCGCCGATCTCTTTTTTCAAGCCTTTTTATTAACAAAAACATAAATGAATAAAAATATCCTCACCACCAAGGCCAAGCATCAGCTCACAAGATCCGATCCGATCCGATCAGTTCAAATCCGTTCTTCTTCTTCTTCCTCTCTCTAAACCTTCTTCTTACCTTCCCCATCTCTATGCATGTCCACATCCTCCAATCCTTCCTCTTGCCCTAATCCCCAAAAGCTTAGCGATTCCGCTCCAAATTAGGGTTTCTCTTCTCATTCAGAACCCGAAATGCTGTGGATCGTGAGCTAGAGTTGGTAAAGGTACCACCTTTACCTTCAATTGCATGAAGATTTGGTGCTGCCTATGCTTCATTTTCCAAAACGTCGACGCAGAAGAAGAAGAAAAAGAAAAGGCAGCACTGTTTAAGCCTAATATGAGAGAAGAGGACGGCGTTCTCGCAAATGATAACAGCAACATTAACGCTAACGCCACAGTGGAAGCTGCTGCCGCTACGAGATTAGCGCTTGCATTGACCGACGAGAGGCGGGAGCGCGTCGATCAGGACTCCTTGAGGTTGTTTGAGGAGACGATTACTGCGACGCGTTGCGGCGGCGGCGCTAATTGGGAAGAGGGAGCTCAGCAGCCTGCATTAGATGACATGGTGCATGTGGTTGCGTTAAGGAAGACTGGGTTTCGTGGTTGCTCGAGGCGCACTCAGGGTGAGAGTAGCAGTGGTAGTAGTTCTACTGCTGCCGCTGTGGTGGCAGCTGCGGTGACAGGGGATGGTAACGGGGATTGTGATCAGGATGTGCATAATAAGCGGGCTAAAGTTTATTCTAATTTTCGGTAAGTCTCTTATTTTCTTTGTTAATGTGGTTATTGTGGAAATGTATGGGATTGTAATGTACTGTTTTTGTTAGTGGGCATATTCTTTGAGACTATAGTTGAAGTTCCAGCTTTGTGTGAAAATTACTAATTTGATACTCTGCTGCTGTTTATGGCATGAAATTATTGCATTTGTTGGCCCTGAAAAATCATTGTTTTTGTTTTCTTCAGAGTTGCTAATTTAGGGACATAGTCTAGTCGGGGATGATTGTTCTTTTCTTAGTAAAGTTATGAGCGAATTTGCAGGCTTATTTCGCAAAGGATGTGAACTCTTTTCTTGTAAAATATTTGAAAAAAGAAATTGTGTCGTCCTAAGAAATGTCTATGCTGTATAGAGGGCTTTATCTCACAACTGTAATCATTTGTGTTTTTCCTACGGCTTCAAAACTTGTAAGTATGGTGTTAGTTTCTTGATATAAGGACCTCTCTTTTGTTGCTATTTTCAATGCCTGAACTCTATCCTGGAGTAATCTAATTTGAATTTTAACCATTAATCTTCAAAGTGTCATTTTCTTAGTTTTTTTTTTTTTTATCTCAATATGCAATTTGTTGTTAGGATTCAGTGATTCATAAGAATGAAATTATTTGTAGTATGTGCTTTATCATTTTGATGGTCATTATTTATAAATGTTTGGAGCTCTTTTTCTTCCTCCAGCGATTGTCATTACACAGCGACCATGTCTTCAGATGCTGGAAATTCAAGTTCATCAGCTGACAGAGATTTTAGTTTCAGCCAGAGCTCTTCTGTTCCATCAAGGAGTGAGATTTTTTGTCATAAGTTCATGTGGAATAACAGTGGTGATGAGAATCCCTTTGATTCTAGTGGCGGGAGAGATGATGGAGATGAGAGTGGTAGCTCCAAGTCGGAAGATTTAGAAGTTCGGATGGATCTGACTGATGATTTATTGCATATGGTAAGGCTTAGATATCTTCTTGAGACATCTATGCATAGTTGCCTGCTTCTTTTTATGTAATCTTATGTTTTTTTTTTCAGGTTTTCTCTTTTTTGGACCACGTTGATCTTTGTAGAGCTGCAATGGTCTGTAGGCAGTGGCGAGCAGCCAGTGCTCATGAAGATTTCTGGAGATTTTTGAATTTTGAGAATCGTAACATATCTGTAGAACAATGTGAGTGTTTCTTGTTGTATATTAGTTGATTGCTACCTTTTTATTTGTCCTCTTGGTCACCCAGTCGTATTATGGTATAATTTAGTTTGTCTACTGGAGACAAACTACGGTGAGCCTTAATTCCTGTTAATGAGTTTTGTATTGTTATTCAATGTTTCCAGCTTTTGTATGAGTTTGGTCATTATTTTATTATCCATTGCCTGATATGTAAATATCCATGAATCTGGAAGGTTGTTTAGCTAGTTTTTAAAATTTCAAGTAGTGTTACTTCCAATTAAAAAAACATGTATTAGTGAAGAAGAAGGGATCAAAATTTAATAAACAAAGATTTGGTGCAGGATGTGGGTATTTCAAAATAGGAAATTAACCTGAGAAAATAACTTGGAAAATATAAAACATGACATAGGAATGATGTCTTGGTTAGCAAAATATAAAACATGACATAGGAATGATGTCTTGGTCAGCAAATAGGTATGCATATGTATTGCAATGTCAGATGTCATTTTGCGAGTTGCATTGACTGCAATGTGCTACGAAAAGACCATAGCTTTTCTTATGACAATATGTTTAAGAGATAATATTTCTTCCCGTCATTCAAGCAATGTTAATGAATATGCAAGTGGCATCAGATATATTCTGAAAGCTAAATATCTTGTTTTTAGGAGATTTAACATGCTTTGGAAGTACTACTTTCAAGATGTGGTGTGTGTGTCAACTTGGAATTAGGGTATAAGGATGCGCTTTGTAATTGCCTTCTGTGCAAATAGGTGGAAATTGAGAGTATTAGTATCTCGGATGGGTAGGTGTCTTAAGTAGACTTAAACATATGCTTACTGTCATTGTTCTAATCTATAGAAACACCAACATATGTTCCTTTGAAAACTGACATTGTGGTTGAACATGCATGAAGGCACAGTTCTTTGAACTTGGTGGTGGAGCTTACAAGTGCATTCTTGTTGAGAGAATACATAGCGTGCGCACACACACATATGTATACATACATATATTATGGGATTGTGTTATGATTCAAGGAATAAATCACATCCATCATCCCTTGTTTTCAAACATTAATTTCAAAATTAAATTGGTCTGTTATAATTTTGTAATTTCAGTTGAAGACATGTCTCGGCGTTACCCAAATGCAACTGAAGTGAATATTTTTGGTGCCCCTAACATTCATTTACTTGTCATGAGAGCAGTCTCATCTTTAAGGTACTTGTGCTTCTTTGGTTTATGTTCTGATTAAGTAATAGGAAGCTGCTAAGTGCTTGATACTTCTCAGAAATCTTGAGGTTTTAACTTTGGGAAGAGGACAACTAGGGGATCCCTTTTTCCAAGTCCTATCAGACTGTAGCATGTTGAAGAGTTTGAATGTCAATGATGCTACTTTGAGTAATGGCGTACAGGAGATCTCCATAAACCATGATAGATTGCGCTATCTTCAACTCACAAAATGCCGTGTGCTTAGAGTATCTGTCAGGTGAAATAATATTATGTTTCTGGAATGAAATTGCATCTTCTCCAATTTTTCTTAATTTTAATGTTGTTCTAAAATATATGTTATTGCAGGTGTCCACAACTTGAAACATTGTCTTTGAAGCGTAGCAACATGACACAGGCTGTACTAAATTGTCCTTTCTTGCACCTCCTTGATATAGGGTCTTGTCACAAACTTTCAGATGCAGCAATCCGTTCGGCAGCAACTTTATGTCCTCAATTAGTGTCTTTAGACATGTCGAATTGTTCGTGTGTTAGTGATGAAACATTACGCGAAATAGCACTCACTTGTGCTACTCTTCACGTTCTTAATGCATCATATTGTCCAAACATATCACTTGAGGTATGTTTTTAAAGGTATCGACCATTTTTTGTTTTGCTTATACGAGGATCTACCATTGTTTGACATACTTCCTTTGTCTTGAAGTCTGTGAGACTACCGATGTTGACTGTTCTTAAACTTCAAAACTGTGATGGAATTACTGCAGCTTCAATGGCTGCAATCTCTCATAGTTCTATGTTGGAGGTGTGTTTTCCATTACTCTACATATCTATCTTGCCTTTGTGTTTATGAACGCTCTATATAATCAACATAGAAAATTGAAACTCACATTGTAATTTGTTACAGGTCCTTGAGCTCGACAATTGCAGCCTACTGACTTCTGTGTCCTTGGATCTTCCTTGCCTGCAGAACATACGACTGGTACACTGTCGCAAGTAAGTGCTGCTTTACCCATTTTCCCTTCTGGGTAAGGATGGGTCTGTTCTTCAATTCTTGTTGGCCATTGATTTTTGATGTTGCTTTTCTTCTGGTAGGTTTGCTGATCTGAATTTACGAAGCATCAAGCTATCTTCTATAACGGTGTCTAATTGCCCAGCACTTCATCGTATTAATATCATGTCAAATTCGCTTCAAGTATGCCTTACAATTACATTGCTATTTCATTCTTGTTTTTTCCTTCATCGTTTATTAAAGTTATAGTTCTCAGAGAGCTGTACATGCAGAAATTAGCACTGCAGAAGCAGGAAAATCTGACAACATTGGCCTTACAATGTCAATGTTTGCAAGAAATAGACCTCACAGATTGTGAATCATTGACAAATTCCATTTGTGAAGTTTTTAGTGATGGTGGGGGGTGCCCAATGCTTAAATCATTGGTTCTTGATAATTGTGCGGTCAGTAAATGTCCTATCCTGAAATCATTCATATTCAATTTTTTTCTATGTGTCTGTGAGATTTGCTTGTGCTTGGGACATAATGTAAGAGGCAATAATGTTTTCTTCACATGATGTTATTGTTTTATATCTATCATGTTTTGTTCTGTTGAAAACAGTTTCCATATGACCGAGTGGATGGTTGCTCAGTTGTGAATGTTTTAGAGTTGTGTTTGTTTTTTTCTATTGTTTTTTTTTTAAAAAGCTGTTGCTTTGCCTGTCACCTTGTGTCGGATTCTGAAACTTGTTAGTTCATCAATCTACAATACTGAACACAGGGCTCAAGAGGCTCTTCAACATTCTCTTGTAACTCATTCACTTATGAAATCAATGATAGGGTCTGCATAATTAGGGATTACACTTAATTGTAAAGAGAAGAGCTATCCAACTCAATCATGGCAAATATTGGCTTTTCAGAATGTGAATTCCTTTTCTTTATGTTTAGAGCGAGGAAAAGATTGATAAGTTACAGAAGTTTGATGTTTAGATGGGGAAAGCTGGTGGATAAACTTCCTGCAAGAACTTCAGGCTAACAAATGGTATTCACTGTTGGCCATCTGTTGAATTGTTTTATTGCCCTCATGAATCAAGCTTCTTGCTTCTTGCTGCGCCAGTTTTGAACCATTGATATTATGCCATTCCAGTTCATTAGTTATTGATGTCAAACACAATTTTCTGTAATGGGTCATACGATATTTTATGGTGGTTGAAATTGATTTCCTCTTTTAACTGACTTCAATCAATTGACTTTTTCAGAGCTTGACAGCCATGGAATTCTGCAGTACCTCTTTAGTCAGTCTTTCCCTGGTTGGTTGTCGTGCCATTACTTCTCTTGAATTGACATGCCCTTGTCTTGAGAAAGTTTGTTTGGATGGTTGTGATCATCTGGAGAGAGCATCATTTTCACTTGTAAGTGACCATCTTTGTTCCTATTCTGCTTTATCCACGTGATTAAATTTGTAAAGTGTGTTAAATAATGTTAATGATGAGCAGAATATGATCTCTTCTCCTTTCCCAGGTTGGTCTTCAGTCACTCAATTTGGGAATTTGTCCAAAATTGAATATACTTAATATCGAAGCACCATATATGGTGTCACTTGAGTTGAAAGGATGTGGTGTTTTGTCTGAAGCAACTATCAACTGTCCTCTTCTCACATCTCTGGATGCTTCCTTCTGCAGGTTATGCATCTGTTGTTGCCTTTTACTATTATTTTGGTTGTCATTTTTTTGGCTGTTATAGTTAACATCTTACTGGTGCCTATGTGCAGCCAACTCAGGGATGATTGCTTGTCTGCAACAACTTTGTCATGCCCACTTATTGAGTCATTAATATTGATGTCTTGCCCATCTGTTGGTTCTGATGGACTGTACTCTTTGCGGTGTCTCTCACATCTAACTATGTTGGATTTGTCATATACTTTCTTGATGAATCTGCAGCCAGTTTTTGAGTCTTGTTTGCAACTAAAGGTAATTATCATGGCTATTTCTACTCTTTTCTTTATCTAAAGTATTTGAACATGGAGGTGGCACTTTAACACTTAAAACTGATCTGAAATTTGGGAAGATTTTGTTTGTCAACTGGGAGATTTCATTGTTTGATCTGGATAATTGGTACTCATTTTACCTTTTGACCACGAAGGTACTAAAATTGCAAGCTTGTAAGTATCTCACTGGCACATCATTGGAGCCTCTTTACAAGGATGGTGCTCTGCCAATGCTTCAGGAGTTGGACTTGTCTTATGGTACCCTCTGTCAGTCTGCGATTGAGGAGCTTCTGGCTTGCTGTACACATCTCACTCATTTGAGCTTGAACGGCTGCGTGAATATGCATGATCTGAATTGGGGATGTAGTGGAGGTCCAACTTCTCATTTGTCGAGTGTATATAATTCATGGGCCCTGCTTTGTCATGGAGATATCCATGGGCCTGTTAAGCGGGCAAACCGCTTGCTACAAAACCTTACTTGTGTAGGTTGTCCCAATATTAGGAAAGTCCTCATTCCACCAACGGCACGATGTTTCCATTTGTCATCATTAAATCTGTCTTTATCCGCCAATTTGAAGGAAGTTGATGTTGCATGTTTTAATTTGTGTTTTCTTAATTTGAGGTATGATTTTTTTCTTGACGTATTAGTTTTTTAGTTCTTTTTAAATTTCCATTGTTATGCTTTTCAATAAGTTCATATTTTAATTTTGTATGCTCTTCAGTAATTGTTGCTCTTTGGAGATATTGAAGCTGGAGTGCCCTAGACTGACCAGTCTCTTTCTCCAAGTATGTGCTTTCTGTTTATGAATGAATTCCAAGTCACTCTCTTGATATGTCTTTCCTGGAAAGGGCAAAATGGAGAACTTATAGTGTTATATCTAATTATAGGTTGCATAATGTAGGAAGTTAGTTCTATAAATTCAGTGTCATATTCTTCTCCTTTGTAGTTATTTATTTTCTTTCTTAATCAGTGAAATTTTCCATTTGGTTTTTGGCAACTCTGGCTGTTCATGCTGTTACTTGTTTTATACATTTATGTCCAGACTCTTTTCCTAAGGAGTACTACCTTATTTTTCTTAGAGAAGGCAAGAGCAGGAAGGCGGACATCATTTGGGCTCCCAAATAGTCCCACTTTCCCTCCTTTGCCTTGCCCATCTCCCAAAGCATACATCATGGTTTTTTAATTATCTGTTATTTTATCCTTTCCGTTAGTGTGAATTACCTCATCTAATACTGTTATCTGACCATCTTGCATAATGGGGCTTTGCAGTCTTGTAACATTGATGAGGAAGATGTTGAAACTGCCATATCTCGATGTAGCATGCTGGAGACACTAGATGTTCGTTTTTGTTCTAAGGTTAGCACAGTTTGGTTGGCTTCTTTTATGTTTCCCATCTGGTTTACTGACTTAATGGCAGAATGCATTTCTTATTGTTTTTTTTAATTGTATTGATCACCCAATAATGTGGTTGTAATTGTAATTAATTAACATGTTAACTCTCAGATTTGCTCTATAAGCATGGGGAGATTGCGATCAGCGTGTCCAAGTTTGAAGCGTGTCTTTAGCAGCCTTTTACCTTCATAATGTGAATAAAGAATTTTGTTTTGTTTTTCTAGTGGTGATTCACTTTTTGAGTTGAAGCGCCAACTTTATTTGGTGTGCTATCCTCTGTTTTACTAGTTAATGTATTGTAAAGGTCATCTGGTGGTGTTGATGTTTGTATGGGTATATAGGCACATGATGTAGTAGCTGCCTTAATGTGACAGTACAATAAATAATCGTTGTTTTCTATATTAATCATTATTATTGCTTGTTTATAATATTTTAATATTTGTTGGTGAAATTCTTAAGTCACTTGCATTTTCAATTTGTTTATCGAAGAAGACAGGTTACTTAAATTGTAAGTTTGTAAACTGGCTGGCCCAATTTGTCTGTACTTCATAACTTTTAACCATATCTACAGCTGGAAATTTGATCCTTACCATGTGTATAGCTCTGTAATACTAATATTTACTGAAGGTAACTTATGCAAGAGCAACTCCAACGTGCTCTAAATGTCCTTAAACATGCCTAACTGGTTATTATGTTTCAGTACAAAAGCTCTGCCAACTCTCTTGTGAGGAAATGAAAATAACAGAGACAAGAATATACAACTATAATTTCTGGTTGCTGATCTATGATCAGGAATCTTTACTTTGCCAACGTACCACAAAAATAAATAATGCACATAATATCATAATATTGATTCCAAATCCTGCAATTCTGGGTCTAAAAGTTCAAGTTCTGCTTCTTCATTTAGGCTTCTATAGGCATCCGCAACAGCCTTCCCTTTGTCCAATACATTGGGAGGGACAGTCTGTAGGAGGCTGCAAAGCAAATACTTGTCATAAGAGGAATTTATCTGCTATTTTTAGATATTGACTTGTTACAGTAGAGGGAGAAGATTCACAGTGATATTCAAAAATTAAGAATTAATTCCTCAAGGAAAATAGGTATAGAATACTCTACTGCTTGAAAAGAAAAGGATAAAAAACAAGAAATACCTGTCTAGGGCATCAAGGGTGGCGCCTATTTTTTCCTTCATTGATTGGACTGAAGCTTCTGGATCTTTTCTTGATGCATGCAGAAGCAAGGAATCAAGTTCTTCCAAGGCTCTATAAAAATGAAAATGATATTGCTGTCAAAATTAGTTCTCAGCTTATAAAATTGTGTTATTTATGCAATCCCGCTTGTTCACCACACATGCCATTGTCAGCAACTTTTCCCAGGCACATAAATTCAAAAAAATTAACGAAATGGTTTCAAATAGGTCGTGCCTGGATAAACTTTCCAAACACAATTGTGGTGCAAATCCTAGGTTCAATCATCCAACAATGGGTCCGACCCAACCAGGTGTCTCTATGTACAGTAAGTTCTTACCACAATGCATCAGTGGTCTGCAACTAGGATACAGTCAATTAGAAATCTACCTAAGCAACAAAATGACATATTTACAATTCTTTTATGTTTCTAATTTGTCATAATTTGCTGAGAGATTATGTCAGATACCTGAGGCATTGATCGACATCATTGAAAGCAGTATTGCCATTTCCAGAATCTGAAGCATACTGTGCTACCTGAAGTTCCGAAGAAAATTTCCAAAGCTCAACTCATGTACACAAAGACTGCCATAAAGCAAATTCAAATGAGAATGTAGAAAAATGCTTTGAATGTCTTATATTGAACATGCGCTCACAAATGAGACCAACCATAACAGCAATGCAGACAAATCATCTAGCTAGTAAAAAGGCATTCATAGAAATTAAACTTTAATTTATTAAAAAAAATCATTAAATTTCATAGCATTTCAATCGAGACACTGGAATTGAATTTCAGCCAAACAATTTCCAGAAATCTGATTTGAGATAGGAGATGCCAAAGAGGCATACTCATAGCTAAAACCGCTTTCTTTCGTCACTCTCTTTGGATTAGATTCAGTAGATTTTTGGCATGTTTGCGTGTCAGATATCAAAATCAATTAACCAGAATATGACACCACTAACTTAATGAAACAAAAATGTGAACTTCAGTAGTCTTTCTGCAATAAATGAAATTTAGTTACCGCATTGAAATGAAATATTAAGTTCAACAAATAGCTGATATCAACACTACATGAATCCTCTTTCCGACTATTGTTGTAGAAGCTTTTCTACCAGTTAAGAGAACATGCTCAATATTAAAACTCCTCTGTCTATCATCATGTCTTGTGTCCATCCAGATACGCAGGATTTTGTTTAAGAAAATGTGGAAACTAACCAGATACAAAGTATCATCACTAACATTCAGAAGCAAATCACTTGTGAATATAGAAAACCGTAAACATTCAAGAATTCAAGGAAATTTAACTTACTGCGCGAATATTTATTCGAAGAGATGCTGCAGGGCCAGAACGCAGTAGGGATCGACAATCAGCAAACTGGGGCTGATCAACCTCCAAAGTTTTCTCTATAGCAATCAAAAGAATAAATTTAAAACATCATATTCCAAACTTCAAATGTCTTCCAAGAAGACCTAATCAAGCTTTCATTTCTTGTAAATTGTGAGGATGAATAAACATACGTGAATGCTACATAGAAACACTGAATTAAAAGATAACTATATAGATGAATAGGTGCTGAATACATAACAGTATATAACTTTTCACATCATTTTGTATGTAAAACTTAATACAAGACTGCAAATATTTTAGGAAAAAGAGGACATTACCCAAGTCCTTAATCTGCAGTTGGGCCAATATAACAGCAGGCACATAAGCCTCAAGTGGGTCAAGCTTCTTCCTGTAGAACAAAGTCATGTTTAACGGATTGGTACAACACACACACACACACACATATACATAAATAAACCCCAATATGCGCAAAGTCCACTGTGGTGAAGAAAAATTAAGTGGCACGAAGTTTGAAACTTTACACCATTTTAATCATATCAGATTCTACAACAGAAACAACAAAAAGCTTAAACCCAAGAAATAAAAAGCCCTTACTTTTTCACGTACTTATCGAAGAAGCTACCTGCAATTGCTGCAGCTGCAAAACAAACTCACATTTTTAGCTTCTCAACATAAAAAAATTCTCCAAATTTTTTAATTACTAATTAATGGAGGGAAATTTGCGTACGGTAAGGGGCAAGGAGGAGAGGAGAAACAAGGATAGAGATGCAGACCAATCGCCTGCTGCTGGTGCTGGGGGTGGACAATGCGCACCTTATTGGAGGGAAATTCTTCTTTTGTTTAGTGGAGAGAGGAGGCCGAAGAGGGAAAGATGAAGAATTTAAGGGGAGGGTGCTAACTTGCGCAATAGAGTATAGTGTAGCCATTGCAGATACAGCATTAGACGAGTCGAAGAACGAGAGAGGGAGAAAGAGAAAAAGAAGGGGCTCCTATCCGTTCGTTTCTAACTCGCACCTCTCACGAAAGTTTACAGTTGGAAAGACGGATTTACCCTTTATTTTGCTAGTAATTTTTAGTAACCAGAATAAAAATTATGAATAAAGTACAAATTGGTCATTCATGGTTAGCCCAAAGAACAAATAAGTATTTATATAAAATTTGTAATTATTAACTGTCAAAATTATTTACTAGTATTATTTAAGTTCTTAGGAGAAAAAATACTTCTTCTCCATTTAAACAAGAAAAATTGTCATACTCTTAATTTCTCGGTTAAGCAGAGCAATTGACAATTGCAACTAATCTTCTAATCTCCAGACTAAGCTAATCAACAATATTACATCAGTAATACTATCATTGACACAAAGACAATGAACTAACGTAGAATTTAATTTCAATCTTGCATCATTTTTTTTAGATTACAATAGAGAAAATTGAGGGAGAAGATTAAACTGAATTACACTTGCAAATAATTGAATCAACCTCAATTGTTGGATGTTTCAAATTTCAACCAAATGCCCAAAATAAAACCATTAATGCACTCATAAAAGAGGAATAGATCGCATACCAAATTTGTGAATCCATAAGGTAAATCAATATCATAGAAAGCCATAACAATCCTACTACAAACCTATACAAACTTCTTGTTGTTCTTGAAAAACTCATGCTATCCATGCCATTTGGTAGCCAAAACCATAACCCAGAACAAAGAATACTTGATGTTATCAACAAACCATTCCCTTAATCCATGACCAACAAAACTCCTACTCTAAAACCACCAAGACAACAAGTAAAACACCATCCAATTTGTATTCTCAAGAAAATTTCTAATCCAAGGAATTATAAACAAAGCAAAAGTCAACAATAACAATTGCATGCGAAAACAATATCAACATAACTCACAACCTATCAAAAACAATATCAACAGCCGCCTCTAGTTCAAAACGACTTCTGCTCTGCAAACTCAGTCTTTCCTACATGCTTGTGCTTAGTCAAAATCACAAAAAAATTACTTTCCACATTGATTAGCATTCACAATTTTACAAAACTCCTCTTATTTCACAAACTCAATCTTCTCCATAGGCATTCTCGCAGGTAATTGCGGGCATCAGTAGTTACCTCGTATTCAAATCATCAATTGCCCCATTTCATAAATAGGCTTCACCACCAATCAGTGAAGGATGATGGATAAGAAAGAGTGTCGATTACCGATTGCCCTGTTTCATAAATAGGCTTCATCATTACCACCTTCTCCATCTCTGGCTGCCTTGTTTCCCAAATAGCCTTTATCACCAACAATTAGTGAAAGATGATTGAGAAGAAAAAGTGTCAATTAAGTGTTTAAGGAAGTTTTATTTTTTTGGTTGATTGAGTATGATCTGGAAACAAAAAAAAGGATTTCAAGTAGTTGTCGAGAGAGAGAGAGTGAAGTTTTTTTTTTTTAATACAAAAAGATTGAAATTTATCAAATGGAAAAACATGTTGTTATATGTCCCTTTTAAACGAGGCTTAAATAACATTAGTAAATAAATTGGATAATTAATTGTTCTAAATTTTACGTTAGGCGCTTATTAGTTTTATGAACTAAATATGAAGGGTCAATTTATACGTTATTCCTAAAAATTAATGGTATAATTTTTACTTTTTTTAAATTAGAAAACAAAACTATATTAATAAAGAAAGGAGTCATTGTACAGATATTTTAGGAAAGTAGTGAAGGAAAGGAAACCCGAGTAAAATCAAGACTTGATGATGCAAAGCGAATTAAGAAGCAGGTTTGTTTAAGTTCTTCTCATAATATAAAACCTGTTCTTGTAATTATGTCATAATCCTTGATCTAGGATTTAAGCATATTTCAATCCACCAATTAACAATGGATGGCATGTAAGAAGAAGCAAACAGGTATGCTAACACACATGTAAACCAAACTTTTTGGGCAAAGGGACAAAGAAAAGAAGATATACTCCATTGATTCGAGTTGATTATCACAAATAAGGCCCTAAATACCAAAACCTCCCTGGACGATAGAGATTTTCTCAGCATCCTTCAAATGAAAATTTTTATTTTTTATGATAAGTATAGTTTTCAACACAAAAGAGGAATTGTATGAAAAATAACTAGCCCTTGGACTAGATCTGTTAACACAATTCCTAATAGCATAGTAAGTAGTTTTGACAATGAATTCCCCAAATTTATTCTAGATTCAACTGTCCATACCTTTGAGATTTTCTTTTCTTTTTTTTTTTTTTTTAGCAAAGGAAAATGCATTAAAAAGACCAAGGGATACAAGAGAGTATTTTTACAAACTTAGTCGGAGAGTAGTAACCCATGCAAAAGGGAGACTTTCTTTCATTAAAATCCTAACAAGCCATCTAGCAGGCTTGTTTAGATGCTTAGGAATAAATCTGATAACCACATTTGTAAAATGGGAAAGTCTTATTTTTGCCCGAGTTAATAAGCCTAAAGTATCCTAAGGAAAGTCCATCCAGTTTGATAATAACAGATTAATAATGTGATGATTGTTTATACGAAGAACAAAATTTGATAAGTTGATCTGGGAGGCAAGGTTAATAGCCAGAAGCACAGCCTGAACATGAGCTTGTCGAGTTGAGAAAGTAGCTTTGAAACATGTTAAACCATCCACAATTCTGTTATTACGATCAATAACCAGCACTGCAACTGTTGCACTCCTCGCAGCATGATCAAAATCTGCATGGATATGTATAGCAAATTTGATATTAGTATCAATGACAGTGATGCATTCAAGAGCATTATGCCGATGGACAGGGGCAGATTGATAAGCTGCAATGTAGTATGTAGCCATAGCATCACCATGCTTGGCTACAGTTATAGGATCCAAATTGCCATTTTCAAATAAAATGCTATTCATGGCAAACCAGATAGCCCAAAGAAGAAACCCAATCCTGATCCAAAATTGGTCAGATGGTTTGAAATGCAATAGCTGAATTAGAAGTCGTCACCATTAAAGCTGAAGGAATATAATTTAATAAGCTAGCAAACCAGATTTCCTTGGTGACAGAACACCAAAGAAACAGATGCTCCACCGTCTGAGTCTCTTGCTAGCAAAATGGGCAAGAAAAGAAGGCATTAATCCTTCGACATTGAAGAACTGTTCCAATAGGAAAGGAGTTCCTTAACGCTTTCCATAAAAATAGTTTAATTGTAGGTGGAAGAGATGTATTCCATAAGAATTTTCAAAAAGATGGAGCAAAGTTAGAGACAGATTCAGAGGAAGAAGATATAATTCTGTCAACGCAGCTATTACTTCTCATCAAATAATAAACTGATTTGACTGATAACTTACCAGATTTGGTGTGAAGCCAAATCCATTTGTCATTAAGGTGATCACAGCCAATTGGAGTGGCCAAGATGGCTGGGATTTCATTGCCTGAAATATGAGATGTAATCAGAGATACATTCCATTCACCATTCTGGATGAGATTACATACTCTATAGGTCTAACAATTGTTTGGTCTAGGAGTAGACAAAGAAAAGTTAGGTAAAGTACATAGCCATGGTTGATCCCAAATATAAGTTCACCTACCATCATTTATGTGTCTTAAAGTTCCTTTAAGAAGAACAGACCTAGTTGCCATTAGGCTTTTCCAACGCAGGAAGCGTTGGACTTGATTTTACCTTTGAGATTTTCTATGAGAAGTAATTCAATAGTCTAGAGCTCACTATCTGAAAGGTCAGATCTCTTAAAATTCATTTATAATTATTACCTTGGCAAGTTCTAAGACAAGAAAGAGAAGGGATCCAAGAATCATCTGTACAAATGTATTTCTATCACCAAGAGTAAGTTTTCTAGTACTCAAATTGAGAACTTGTCTAGCAGCGATCATAGTTTTTCCAACCCCAAGAAGGTTTATTTCTAGAAACTTTACTCCCAAGAACTTGAATGAGGAAAGTCAATGCTTATAATCATTATGGCCCATAAAATAATAAGGTTCAGATATAAATTTCCGAGAAGGAGGACCAGATTAAAGAATTCCAAGCTCCTAAAATATTGTCATTTAAATCTCACTTTCCTCAGCTTTTCGGGATTAGATAAAATATTTTTATAATTCACACCCTGTTTGCATTTTTAGGAATTTTCTTGAAACGATGTACTGGATTATTGTCATTTACCCTGTGATTGGCAATTTTCCATAGGGAGAAAAGAAAATAAGAAAAGAAAATAAATTTTATTTTTCCTCTTTATTTTCCTCCCTCATGATTGGATAAGAAGGATGAAAATGAAAATAATTTTTATTTTCCCTTGATTGGATAACCAATTGTGGAAGGAAAAAATAATAATATGTAATATGTTTCCAATTTTACCTTTTATTAAATAACACATTTGAATATTTAATTATATTGTATAATGATAAAAAATAATAATAATTATTTAATTGATTTTATATGAAATTAAAATTTATATAATGATAAATATAATGTTAATACGAACAAATTGCACAAATTATTTTTATATTTGAAATGGTAAAAAAATATATTTATAGATTGGTTTATATTTTTT